>JAVQJX010032178.1:0-22330 GCA_036025115.1 Ambassis agassizii | reverse complement strand
TTCTTGTTTGGTTCCTTTTCTAAACCCCATTAACCTTTTTTCCCACTTGCGGCCCCCCCCCCCCCCCCCCCCCACCACACACACACATTTGTACACAAACACGCTGTGTCCCTCTGGCTGCCTTTCACACTAACCTGGCGTCCTTTCACAGGGCCCAGCGGAGCGTGCTGGTGTGACTCCACTCTCAGGCTCTACTGATGGAGCAAACTGCAGCAGAGAGGACAGAGGTTATATGAGTCACACATACAGAAGCCTTTTGAGGATAATAATTGCCCATTGGCATTTATATATCATATTTACATAACATAACACAACAAGACATCATCATTTTTTTAGGATTTAGAAAAAAATATACTCTATTCCACAATCACAGGTTTTAGTAGTTATTAGTCACTCTGAGATGTGTTTTTGTGATCATAAAAATAGTCTTGAATCAGAATATTTTTCTCATCTGATCATGAGAATCTTTTTCATCTGTGACCATTCTGGGGTTTTATATACAAAGACTGAATATGGAGCTAATTTATTAAAGTTTTGTTGAGCTGTTCTCAGATGAATTCTCTATGAATGATTAAATAAACACTCATATCCAAGCATACATACAGATAACTTGTGTGAAGGATACTCATGCACTCATGGAGTAACACACACATAGGTGTGTTTTTTAACACTGTGAAATCACAGCTGTCCTTGACCAGAGGAGATGTCAGAGCCAGAGAGGGGAAAAAAGAGAATCATTCATCATGTGTTTTCAACAAAAGCACAGAGTGGGGAAGGAGACCACAGTGAGTGGACATTCACAGTGAAATGCTTTGCTGTAATTATTCTCTTGTGCTCTCTCGCTGTGTGTGGCTATCACAGAAGGGTCAGTGGCAGCTATAATTATTATACCTCAACTTTTTGTTCTCAGTACCATTTTAGATCATTATTGTTAATTTTCTGTGGAGGAATTGTTCACATCTCAACATTATCTGCACAGCAGGGCACATTACATTACATATTATATTGCAGTACTAACATATAAAAAGACTTAATGAGTGGCAGAGACAGTGACTTTATGGACTGCATTGTGTCATAGCAAGAAGCTTGCTGCTCATGTGTTGCTGTTGATTGTACTGTTGAAGTGTTTTCTGTTTACAGTCAGTGGTTTAATTGTCAGGCACAAAATGTTTTCTTACACTGTGGTCAGATTCATATTCTATTAGCCTCCTCATTCCTGATTCCAGCATAACTAAATGGTTAACCGGCCTGAAAACATTGCCCATTAAGGTAAACAAGATTGTACTTTCTCCTGTCTCCCACATGGCTCTGCCCCTAACCAAATTAAGACAGTCATTTGCATAAACGAGATGGATGAGATAGAGGAAAATACTTTCTCTCTGGAAAATAAGTGCACTGTTAGACGGAATGGGAATCTCAGATGAGATGTCGCAGCCTATTAGACCGGCCATGCGTCATCATTTTTTCATACATTGTATTCCTGTAATAACATATAAGTGTTCTTAGCATTTTGATAAAAAGCTCTGACTGATAAAAAGGGCACTATGTGATTGTATGTAAGTTAGAGGAGTGCATTGTGTTCAGGGCTTCTTTCTCTTTTCAGTCTGGTTTTGATTCAGGAACACATCAATTAAGTGTAAACAACTAAAAGGTAAACTATACATAAAACTCATGTTATTATGGAGCATATATGAAAACCTTTATATAATACCAAAATACCTTCTTCTCCCACTCAGTGAATGAAGCAGCCTGATGCACAGTAAGGGTTGTTTGTGTACTAAAAACAGCACCACAATTTACTGCAATCAGACCCTGTGTATGGGCCACGGAACCTGGGGCTCTCTGTGTGTGCTCCCACCCTGTAGTGAAATTGCTGTCAACACAACAACCACCCCTCCATCACTGGTGGACTCTGGTAAGCAGTCTTGCTCTGTCCACTCTCCTCCTTACCCCCACTGAGAGAAACATAACACTACATCCACAACTCCACACTTACAACCGTCTGATCTCCAACGGTCACTGAGGAAACTGCTGTGTTTTTCTGTATATTGTTTCTTTCTTCCTGTGCCATACCTCTGTGTGTGTGTCAGACTTAGCGGCACAAAACCAAGCACAGGCTACATACTATGTATTTTTTCAGTTACATTTGAAAAGCACCTTCTGAATTTTTAATATTTTAACTTTATTAGAGAAATATTATGTTTTCTGTTCACATTTTAAATAAGCACCACATTTTTTTAAACGTTTTAAGTAACCTGTGCTGCATGTCTGACATTTACAGAAAACCAAATCCTTGAAACTCAATTCAAAATTCATCCAGTTGAATTAAATTGTGAGCAGACCACTTGGCACCACAGCACCATCGCCTCACAGCAACAAGATTCCTGCTCATGAGCTTTCATGTTTTGCCTGTGCCTTTGGGTACTCCAGCTTCTTTCAGATACATGCGTGTTAGGTTAATTGTGGACTTTAAATTGCCTGTAGGTGTGAGTGGTTGTGTGTCACTCTGTTTTAGCCCTACAAGAGACTGGCGATTTGTCCAGCCATCACATACATACACTAAAGTAGCAGCCCTGAACCAGTACAGCAGGCATGGTGATGCACACCATCCAAATCTGAGATGATGCAATGAAATATAGGTACACATAGCCAGACTCATATTTATGATATAGGTTGGATGTCCTGTGTCCCTCTTATCATGGCACAAACAGTGTATCCAAATTACTGTGACGGTGATGCAAAATATATCTGATCCAGAGAGCAGATTTTAAGAAATCCAAAAATTCAATTAAGAGTTTGCATGCAATATTCATCTTGTTTGAAATTCAGATTATCAATACAGTCCCTTAATTTTCTGCTAACTTTGTCTCAACAACCTGTATGATTCTGTGACTCTGACATGTGCGAGTGTACTCTGATTCGGACCATTAGTGAGATAATGTAGACAGCAGCTGTCAAGTAGAGTGAGCGAGGTAGATAGATAGATATATATATAGAGAGAGAGAGAGAGAGAGAGAGAGAACCCCACTTTGCATAACACCCCAGCCTCCCTCCCTGAGGAGAGTGCAGAAGTGGTGTCATGAATAATGCATGAATGGTTAATTTATGGCCAAACTTTAAATAGCGCTGAAACACAGGAGGCGCCCGCTATATGAAAATCCATCTTGCTACATTATTTGCTTAGCTGGTATGCGTTGAACCCCATCTATGGCAGCGTAATTAAACAATACGCTGCCATTGATAAACAAAATGATGCTGCGTGTGTCTAGTTTTGACAACTCCTAATTGAGATATGGATGTTCTTGGTTCCTACATTTCATTTTGTTCCTATATACAACATTTAATGAGGAGTGTATGCCTCCCAAGTGACTGTTGTTTTGCAGATGCAAAATTACATTAATGAATAGTAAAGGTCTTGAGTACACGACAAATGGACGAGTATTAGGGCAAAGTGAAAAACTAGATTTAACTCAGACTTTAAAGAAATTCAACTTTTTTTTTGTCTTTTTTTTTATTCTTGGGTTTATAACAGTTACACTGCCAAAAGGCATGTTGGACTTCTCTCTGCTTGTTGCCATGATTGTACAGAGGTAGTGGAAAATGCATCCCAACTGACCAAGAAAATGTGAAAAACTCCAAAAACTGCTTGAGGTTCAAATAGTTAAATGGATTCAGAAAAATGAATCCAAATGAAAAAATGGAAAAGAAACGCGAGAATTTAAATATATTTCTTACATTGATCCTAATCTTCTTCTATAATAACAAGACACAGCACCATACAGATGGTGTTATAGCAGCACTTGGTGGTACTGAAATGTAAAATCAATAGTCAGTCCCTTTCCCGTCGATTCAGGTTCATGACTCACTGCAGCCTCATCAAACTAAAGTGTTTTTTATTTTACTTGTCAGCTTAGGGTAACTTTTATTACCGGAGGCTATGGAGCATGCAGAAACTAAAATGTGATATGCCGTGTGTGAAAAACAGCAACAGGGAGCTGATTGCAGTCTGTGCAGCCTACCTTCACCCATCCCCTGCTCCTCTCCTCCATGGTAATGAGGCGATGAATGGCAGCATGTCTACAGGCAGGGGAAGCAGACGCGCCATGCAGCTGTGGACTCCTACGCATGAGGCACACGTTCCTTTCTATCCCTCAGGCTCCCACCTGAGGGCCTGGTACTTAAATGGCAGAGGGGTGGAGGTAATCTAGGCTGGATTGGTAGAGATACTGATATCCTACGGTGGCAACAGGATGTAAGAAGAAAGGAGGAAGAGGTGTGAGCTGTGGGAGATGGTGTGTTCTTTTGTCTGTCTAGAAGAATATAACAATGTCTGCTCTATATTCTACTTTAAACATACGTCTATGTTTTTGTAACGGATTGTGAGGAAAGCAGATATCCTTCCATCATGCCAGCACTTAATAAGACAGCATGATCTTATTTACCTTACACCTGATCCAATTAAAATGATGGATGCTGTCAGAACGTCAATTAAATGCAGAGCCAAGAAGACCTGCACTGAGTGGAGGGGAGTCACAATCCTTTACCTTGTGCTGGTGTTTGTCACATCAGGCTTCCTGGGATACTATTCATCATAAAACACTTTGTTTTCAAGAGATCTCCACTGAATGCTGCTTTGATCCTCCACTTCTCCCCCACATCATGCAACATGCAACAGAACATGGAGATACCTTGTACTCTGGCTGCTCTGCCACACAGTGGGGATCCTGTCACTCTCTTCTTAATAATTGTTGGGGTAGGTTGAGCAATGATGTGACCAATAGGTAACCATCAAAAGAAAGAAAAGATGTCTACTCAAAGGAAAGAAAAATGGCAACAGGCGGTCGTGAATAGGCAGAGCTAACACAAATACACAATACTGTTATTCTTACAGTGACTATACGGGACAGACAGCAATGCCCAACAGGCACGTACTCTTAACATTTACAAAGCCTGGTACATGCATCATCATCATCATTCTCATAGTCTATAGTGTCTGTGTTTATTTATTTGTGCTTTTCTTCTGTAAAAAATCTGTTTTCTTATTTGGATGAGCTGTTATTTTGTGCACACAAAGCAGACAGCCACTACCCCATCATCAACCTGGGGAGGTAAGGAGACGAAAACAAATGCTCTGAACAGAGAAAGCATTGAGGCATCACTAATAACAGGGTGAATAAACTCTGCAAAAAAGCCACAATCAGCCCATGCACAGCTCTGTATGTGTACGATTTTGTTTTCTCTTTTTCGATTTAACAGTTTTCAGTGAGATGGAAGCAGCAGAGCTCAAATATGCCTGTTTATATAATAATGTTGCTCTTCCTGCTGTGATAGTATTGCCATGCACGTTTCAATGGTGTTGCATTTTCCTGTCACTTTGCTGCTACCGTACTGCTTGTTTCTGCAGTCCACTCTATTACCTACACATATACAAAGTAAATTTAAGAGCTCAGCGTTTAAACTTTGGTTCACACACTGTCTGACTAATACTTTCAAAATAGATGTTGTTTGTGAAACTCTTTCTTTAAAATTGACATAAAAGCTGTAAATGAGATACACAAACGCTGCAAAAAACAGCAAACAATAATAATGAGAGGAACACATGGAAACTTTAATGGTTCAAACAATAAATACACTGATAACAGTGCTCCATGACAAACCTCTCTATCAGGGGAAAAGTCCTTTCTTCTTATAAGAACTATTTTCACTAAATATTGCATCAAAAGATACACCCACCATAAATCAAACATCTCAGGAGTCAACATATTTCATACACAGCCCTTTTTTTCCGCCCTTCTGTCTCCCAGTGATGCATTAAAAACACAGGATTCTCTGAGGGAAAACCTGTGATCTCAAAGAAATATTTATTTTCTCGTTCTGTGAAGCAGTTCATCTGAGATGCTTCAGAAAATTGCTTCTATTCCCCCTCAGTGAAAAATGTCTAAAAGACAGTACACAGCTTGCTGCATTTAGAAAATGAATCCCTTGTGGGCTTTTTGGCCACTCCTACATCCCTTAGTTACTTTCATTGTTTGTGTTGGCGTTAATATTTCATGAAGATATTTCAATATTTATTCATCTTTTTTCTCCACATAGATAACCGTCTCACTAACTCCCTTGTATCATACATTTTAATGCACTGAGTGATCGTGTCCCGCAAGCGGTGTGAGCGGCTTTTTCTACCCCTCCCTTCTTACTACAAGCATCTTCATTAATAAAACATAATAGAATCCTCTGCCAAGAATCACTCCCTTTCAATAAATATAGCGTACAATAGGCTGGCATAAACGCTCTCATCTATTTAACTTAAGATGACATACATCTTCTGTTCTTATGATGAAACCATCATTTCAATTTCAGATTGAAAATGTTTAAACTAAGGTACATTATTTCACTTATTATTTGAATGAAATGTTTGATACTAAATAAAAATGAAAATGAGCAATAAGATTTTCCAAAAAATATTTTGAACAAAATGAAAATAACCCACAGCTTTAAGCTCATCTAGACAGAGGCGTGAATACAATCAGTCAGTCAGTGGAGGAGGAGGTGATCCGTTTTCATGCAGTGAACATGCAGTGAACAGTGGCAGCACAGAGGAGACTTTCTCTTTAACGACATGCTGTGTACAATGTGCAGGACATATATGGTGGTAAAACACACTGTGATACATTTAACAGTGTATGTAATCATTTTAATTTAGCTGGGTGTTTTGTGTTGTGTGGAAGGAAGGAGGGAAAGGCTTAACACTTATTTTGGAAAATATTCCGTTTCCTCTGTTTTCACCAGAACTTGTTCTGTGTCTGAAACTTTCAGCAAACAACAAGTTTTGTGTATGAGGAAGCTGCTCCAGGTGCAGCCCGAGGGGTCAGACGCATTTTCTCAGTCCTGAATTCTCTCTCTCTTTCTGTCTCCGTTCACCTTCAGTCTACTCTCCTTCTCTGTTTGCTGATTTCACCATCAGAAGAGAAAGTCATGGTTGTTGTTTTCTGTAAAACACACCTGTCCGCTGGTTGAAGCTTCAGCACTCCCAGTTGCTGAACTGCAACAAAACACAGCACCAACACATGTTACAACAGGGCTTTGCTATCTTCTTCAAAATTTAACTTGTTCCCTTCATACATGGCTTGTCGGTGCTAAATCTTTCATACATGCTTAAAAGCTCACACTACAACGTTTGACACCGCTTACATCCAAATATAGCAGGCCTGCAAGTCATGTGATAAATTATTAAGCCATTTAATGCCAGGAAAGTGAAGATATATAATCTAGAGAGGGGGCTCAAAGGCATACTTTCCCATACTAAACTGAACAGTGTAAGTTTAAATAATGGAATTAGGACAAATTTTAAATTGGCCCTTAATAGGTAAGAAGAAATACCTGTCCAGTCTAAATGAATGGTTGTCAGCATCACCTAAGAACTCCTTTGATCTCCACGCTCATTAAATCTTTTAAAAAATCAAGACCATAATGACAGGTGTATTGTTAAGAATTAATCCTTTTAATGCCTAAGCACTAATCCTGCAGGAAACTTTTGACACAAATGGTCACTTTCTTGACACAATGGTGACTGGAACACTGAAAGGGAGCTGAATTATCTGCGGCTACTATATAGCTTAAATCAAAGGGAGCTCAATCACCACATCTATTTGTGCAGCGCCAACCCATTTCTATTCCTATGGCCATTAGCCCAAGAAATGTGCTCTGACCTCCTCCACTCCTGTAGAAACTTCAGCAAAAGTATAACATTCAAGGGGTATCGGAGTTTCTGCAACACTGCAGTCAGACAGTCTCAGGGAAGGACAGACCCTCGGGGGCTGCAGGCAGCACTGTTACCCTGCTGCTTCCTCCAAATAATCGGCTGGTGAGGGATTATTTTGTGCTGGAGATGGGTTGTTGAACAGGTCAGTCTAGAGTATGTCCTTTACAGACAAGCGAGTTTGGTATTTATTTATTTAGTGTGAACAACAGAGACTCCCTTGAGATTGTAAAATATCTATTTTGAACATAGAGCAGAACAGCCTGACAGCACACAGTACAATACGATATGAAATACAAAATATTTTCTGCACACACTGAGACTGGATTTATTTTATCGGTTCAGGTCAGGCCATGCTGTGTGAGACTTTTATCATCAGACAATTCATAATGAGAATCTGTGCAGTTGTTGTTGTTGTTATCACTAGTTTAAATCCTATAAACACTAATCAATCGATCTAATGCTTGTTCCTCCAAGCCAACTCTGGACTCTTGACTGCAAAGTTGTATTGATGTGTATCATGTTAAGGTATAATCCCAATTTTACATAGTTTGATCTACATTTATTATTCTATCATTTTTGTAATCTTGAATTTTGTGGGGGGTTGTAATTTTGGAAAATAGTATCCTGCAATAAAATAAAATGTTTAATAATAATAAAAAATGTTTTACTCTATGTGAGTCCATAATTAACCAAAGTTCAAACCAATCAAACTGAGACCCAGTGGAATAAGGGACATTAATATTTCAATTTTTCTCTTATTAATTTAATCACATTTCATATGCTGATTTGAATTGGCCACGCTCCACCACTCAGAGTTGACTCTAATCCCAATCTAATTACTAATTATACGGTTGGAGGTTGATTGGACCAATCCTCCCAGCCAAGGCCAATTTGACTCCCTCTGATGTCGAGCACCTTTCATGTGCGATGTCTCTTCGGTTTGAGGACAGTGTTTGTGCTGTTTTGTGAGTGTGTGTGGATGTGTGTGCGTACATGTCTGTGTTTTTAATCAAATCATTATTCAGCACCCTCGGTTAATAAAAATGTTTTCCCACTGCTTCTTGCTGATGAAAAGTTTAAACAACAAACTGGCGGACCTCAGTGATGCAGGTTTTTTTTTTTTTTTTATTCTACACTAAACTGAAACAGTTTGTGGTTGTCCTGGGTGAATGTGTTTGGAACAGACATGATGTGTCACACAAATAACTATAAATAAGTGTATGTGTGTAATAAATCATAGGGGATAATAAAATAGTCAATAGCCACAATTCTTGCTTCTTCTCCATCGGTGAGCTCGTCAAACTGCGACTGTGACTGTTTGAGCACCCACACTCCCCTCAGACTGCTCATCGCAAAGGTGGAGGACAAGAATGTTTTCCTCAAACATGTCAGAGCTTCAGAGAGTAAATCAGCTTTAAGTATGTGTAATTGCTTGTTTAATAGGTTGTATCAAGTAAATCATATGCAGTTTAAGTAAAATGATAATTTCACACGCTCCATTTAAATTTTAATTTGTTTTCTATTTCATATTGAAAACCTGAGAAAGTCTTTAGGTTCAGTTAGATTTTGGCATGTTGAATGAATTACAGTTCACCTATTTTGCTTAGTTAAGGTGTCAAATTGAAGTGATAAGCATGTATCTAAATACAACTGCAGAAATTCTGATTAATAAAAATATACGTTTTTTTTTCATTTAATCAGATGGTGAAATCCCAGCTCTCCGTGAAGGTAAAAACAATTTATATCTTTAGATGTTTGTTGAATGTTGAATCAAAACAGTTCAAATCTCTGAAGTTATTGTGGAAAATCTTGCAGGCACAGCTGCACCAGGAGTCGACCTTGTTGACATAACCTCTAATAAAAGTTTTAAATCACTGTTTGAGAATATGGGGCTCTTTGGGTTTGTGAGCATGCCTGTAACTGCTCGTAGCTCATAGCAGTACTTGAAAATGTCATCTCAATTAGTTGTTGAGCCTCGAGTCGTGAGAGCTCTGACAGGGCAGTAATGAATGGCATCACACTGGGACCAAAAGAAACCACGGCAACTGAGAGAATGACTAGAATATTCTATTTCCTCTTAACAACTTTGACAATCGTGGATACAGGACAGAATGATAACTGCGTGGGCAGTTATGTCAAACAGAAAGGAGAGCAGCTGCTGTTGCTATAACAAAAACACTGCGTCTTCACTGCTGTGTTTTCAAGAATTACCTCCAACAATCTCACCTTCAAATTTTCAGCTTTTCCACCTCTGTGCAGCCTCACATTAAACTTTTACATTACACATTTTTAGGAAGAAATAATATCTGCTGTCAGACAAAGATTCGATGCTCATCCCCTCTCAGTGATGGTATAGATTCAGGGCTGCTGTAATGGAGGTTTTGTAAGCTGACAATTAAGGGTCTAGCATAAACAGTCTGTCACAGTCATTACATGGACCACATCTGAAGACAGAATGTGGACATTAAGCAAGTGACATTAAAATGTAATTGACTGGTAAATAAAGTAAACAAATAAATTATCTCCACAGCTGTGCAGCTGTGGTTGAAGAATGCAATGAAAAAGACAGTTTCCATGGCTTTGACTGCAAATCATCAGCATGCAGTATGGGTGCTTGTTCTGAAATCAGCAGTCTGCCTTGCTGACCTATTCTTATAGTGATTGTTCTTATTGTAATGATTGTTACCTCTTCTGCTTTTTTTCTTTTGGTTAATATGTGTCTTTCGACATCCTCTCCCGCAGCTGGAACCATCTGTGACGTCAGTGTGTGAAGCAGGGGTTGCCAGAGGAGACTGTCAGCAGTGACTTTTGACAGCCTGCGTGATGGAGGCTTCCAACAGAGTCGTGGTCTTGTTAATGACTGCACCACACAATGGGCCTGATTTAAATGCACCAATCAACCCTTATCTAAATATCAAATCTGATTATTAAGTAGCTCCATATGAGTAGCACTGATTGAAGATATTTTGTTATTAATTATTCCAATAGCTTTAGCTCAGAGACACAGTGCATTTCAAAATAAATGTTTTTCGGGGTTCATCTTGGTGTTACATGAGCAGCACTTTTTACGACCTTGAAAAAATGTTTGGCTTTATGTTAGGTTCAACTGACCTAAAACACAAAACACATAAAGGAGGCAAAGACAATAGTTTAAGTTTTACTTGCAAGGAGAACGGGGAGATATGCTCAGTTACATTCTCCAACTCGCTCTGAGGCACTTTCCCAGCTTCCTTTCTTTTTATTCAATATGGGTTGTCCCTAGTTACAGAGCAGCAGACCCATTCAAGGTGGAAGATAAAACGTAAAGAGTGAGTGTGTGTGTGTGTATCTTGTCCAGCTCGCTGACACAGAAGAAATGAAACTCCTGTGTTCCTCCCGTGTCCACTCATATCACTCTCCGCGCAACTCCCTGCAGCAGCTGCTCCTTGGCGACCTTGGAGAGATTAGGTTAACAGAAAAACACTAAGCAATGAATACAAACCTATATAAGAATAAGAATACATAAGAATAAGCAAATAAGAGATAACTTGAATATAATGATTCCAACAACATGTTAACTCAACAATGATTCAAAACAACACAAATGTTCACCGTTATCTGCTTATGATGTAATTTAAACAACTTAGTTATGCTGACACCACACATTTTTACTTTGTTTTGCCTTCACAGCAAACTGTGCATAAAAGCAAATAAAAAAAGAATAGAAATCTCTTTCTATTAATTTTCATCTTTAAAGCTCTCCCTTCAATTTAAGTGAATTAACATCAGTGTGTCTTTATTTTCCATAGCCATTTTTGGGACACACATTTATCATGTGACCTGTTAACTTTCATTGTGAGACTCTGTAATTTAAAACATGCACACTAAGATAGTAATTCAAATGTGATCCCGATTACTCCTAAACCACACAGGAGCCGTGATGACAGGAGGCGAGATGAACGCAAGCGCCGTGACTTTGATCGGCATGGGAAAAGCGGCAGCGACTCCCACCGTGAGCGGGAGCGCCACGAACGACGCAGGGGCAGCCCACGTGGGAGGAGCTACAGCCGAAGCCGCAGCAGGAGCAGGAGTGGCAGCCAAGGAAAGAGCAGGGATAGGGAGCACAGAGGAGGCAGAGGTGAGAATCTTCCCCCTAGAACCAATAACGACAGCACAGGGGACAAGACCTAGGAGGGTGGCTGGATGCGAGCTGCTTTAGACAGATGAAAAGCGATCAAATGAAGTTCTGGATGTAGCCGATTGTATCTTATGCTAGACAGCGAGAGACAATGTGGACGGCTTTGCAGTCACATCAGTGGGGATTCAGCAACATGTGTTGGAGTTCACAATATTACCAAAAAGGTTATTCTTGAAATATCTGTGTGCCACGATGACATGAAATAGCGACGGATAATCTTTTAGAATTCTGATGTGGTTGCTTATTTTTTTATGTTTTGTTTTTCTTACTTTCCTGCTTTTCTTCTACAGACTTCAAGTCAAAGTTTGACATGGAGAGAAAGGACACAGACGGTTACAGCTCTTCAGCCACGTCCGGCCCCCAGCAGCAGCACCCGTTGCCTCTCTTGCCTCTGCCCACACCGCCGCACCCCTTTTCCTCCTCATCATCTACGGGAGTCACAGGAGCTGGAGGTGTACCTATAGCAACACTGGCTCACCTCCCTGACAGCACCACAGACAGCTGGTCTGGCTATTATAGCACCCAAAGGCAAGATGGACTTGTTAAGCCATTCACCAACAAGACTGCTTCCCTGAAACAGCGCTGCAGGGATTATGACGGTAAGAAATGATATTTTCCATTTTAATACCTGCGTTATATTTGTTGTTTTATTCTAGATCCCATCAGTAATTTGCACTTTATTGTATTTATTTCTTGAGATACTACCCAATGCAAGACAAAATGTGCACAATTTCTCAGAATATGCCATAGTTGTTGTTACCATTACTCTGGCCAGTCGGTAAACGCACCATTCACCTTCCCACGAGGGTTCAACGCTTTGTTTAGTGTCTTCACTAATGACCAGTGTTTAGCACTCACTCCCTCGTCCCCTGTGAAAGGCAGGATAGCAAGCAGGTTTTGCACCCTCCTCCACTCAGAGACACAAGAGGATTTAAACTTACCCACTGCCCCTGAAGCACACTGCTATCTGTCACAGTGCAAACATAGCCACCAGGGACCTTGTTCCTTAATGAGACTATGCTGTAAATACATGTTCTGTCTGTGGTAGCTGCCAAGAACTCGAACATTTGTTCGACTTCATTATTTCTTAGGCTTTTTATTCATTGTTGTTCCAGTTGCGAATGAACTTTTCCATCTTATTTTAAAAATATGAAGGCTTTTCAGTATTTCATTACTAATAACCATGCATATGTTTATTCCTTTGCCTGACACAGAAAAAGGATTTTGCGTCCGTGGTGACCTTTGTCCATTCGACCACGGCAATGATCCTCTTGTTGTTGATGATGTCAACCTCCCAAACATAATTCCATTCCCGCCCCCGCCTGTTATGCCCCCTGCCGGGCTACCTATGCCACCCATCACTGAGCCGCCCGCTTCACTCAGGATGCCTTCGATGCCACCCTTCGGCCAGCCACCTCCTCCAGGTGTCTTCCCCATGACAGGTAAGCAGCATCAACGTCTAGAAAACACACTGTTATTTGAGTATTAATTCTACAAACCACTGCAGCCAGAGAAATAAAAGTCTTCTCCACAGAACTGAACTAATTTATTTCCTTTTTAAATGTGGGAACCTTTTGTTAGTTGTTAAAGGCTTGTCTAAGTGCTATTTCTTCATCAGTGATGGTTAAGTTGATTGTAGTAGTTTTGTTCTATGTAACATTTCATTTATAGCTAAGGTTTGGTGTGGTTGATTGACTTTGTGATACAAAAAATGATCTCTTGATCAGACCACACACACAGTTGACATTTTTGTTTTTTTTTTGTTTTGTTTTTTTGGAGTCTTCTGAACAGGCTGTCATGAGGTTGCTCAGCACTTCCTATTGCACACAATCTGGCAAGGTTTAGTACAAGGCACATCAAAGTTGTTTGTGGCTAAGTAGTAGCTAAGCAAACAGTTGAAAGCGCCCCTTAGATTTTTAAATGATAGATTAAGCATTGTATTGAACTAACTCACTTTCTGTCACCCTTTCCCATCATGGTAAAGCCACCAGAGTATCATAAATAAAGATAGTTGCTGAGACCATTCACTGTTATACTTACGACATATGAGACATCAGCTTGGGCTTGTGTCTCCCTCAGGACCCCCACTGATAGCAACCAGTGGGATTGAAACCCCCAATCACCAATCTGCAATCACTTCTTCTCCTCCTATTGGACCGCCTGGCGTGGGGTTGCCACCTACTCTTCTTCCTCCTCCTCCTCCTCCTCCTCCACCTCCTTCTTCGTCCTCATCTGTGTCTCTTCATCCCCAATATGTGCAATCAGAGTGTAAGCAGAAATGCTTTTACTATTCAGATTGGGGCTGTTTTGTGCTTAGAGGAGTCATTGTTGTGTTTTTTCACTAGACCGTTTTACTTTTTGTTGATAAGTGTGTGTTTATTTCTTTCTTTGATTTTGTTTTGTATCCTCTTAAGTGTGTGGCATTGATGTGCATGCAGTGTGTTTCTTGAAGGCTGCAGTAACGGTTATGGACCAGAGGGTAGCACTGTTTAATAACCTAAGACACAAAGTACCTCTGACAAATCATAATGATCTGTGCTGTGTCTTGTTGTGTTGAACCTTTCCTTTGCTGTAATTATACACAAAAGCAGTTTCTATTATTCAGAAAATTTGTATGTTAAATAGTTTTATTGTGTGTTTACATTCATAGCTGTAATGAATGATTGCATGTTTTTAGCATAACTGTTATTTATTTTCATTTTCAGCACGCACGTGTGGTATTCATCGCCACATAGATCTTTATTTAGTCCTGTTTGTTTACTTCAATGTATTCTTTTATTATTGTGTCCGCATTTTCTAGACTGGTTTCATATTCTCACAACTTCTGCGCATGTTCATTCTCACATTAGATAACTACGATCCAGAGGGCTACAACCCAGAGTCTCCAGGCCTGACAACAGCAGGACGCAACCCTTATCGTCAATTCATTCCCCGTGTGCAGACCCAACGCTCCAACCTCATCGGCCTCACCTCCAACGAAGGACAAGGCTCCAGAGGTAGCAAGAACTCCCTTTTTATCGACTTATATTTTGTTCCAGACTATCTTGGCTTAAAGTTTTAACTGGAAAAGCTTACAAGAAAAATACAATTAGACTCATAATACTAAAGCTGATAATTTAACTTATATTATTGTATTTTTGTCTGTATCTTTCAGCTGCCAACATTGTAATCCAGACGGAGCCAGCTGCCACAGCCAGCACTCCTGGAAGTAACGCTTCCCATTTCAATGCTGAGCAAGAAAGCAGAAAGAGGACCATGGGGCCTAATACATCTGAAGGGCCGGCAGCGAAAAAACCCTGGATGGAGAAGTAAGCATTCACAGGAACACACGTTTTAAAGTGAAGTAGGATTGCATGTACTGTGTACAGAAGCTGGTCTGCTGAAATTTGATCAAACTGGTGCCTCACCCTATTCCCCCATTACTGTTAAAGGAGCCTTGTTTCAAGCCAAGGTGACTCAGGACAGCCCCATATCTTTTGCCTCTGCAGGTGTACAAATGACTAGGATGCTTTGTCATTGCAAAGGTGCTTCTAATGTCAGGCAGATTCACTTGAACCTCCCCCTAACCAACCACATTTTCTGTTTTTTACTTTTAGGCCAAACTTTAACAACCAGCATAAGAACATTTTTCCCAAGAGGAATCACTACATGAACACAAAATTGGAGGTGCGCAAGATCCCACGTGAGCTCAACAACATCACCAAACTCAATGAACACTTCAGCAAGTTTGGAACCATCGTCAATATACAGGTAAAAGGCGCCCTGCACCTGTATTCAAACCAAACATGGATGACACTTCATTATTGGATAGCTCCAGAGATTCCTTAAAATGTGTTTCTATTTGTCTGCTCTGCTCTCAATCCAGGTTGTTTTTGGCGGAGACCCAGAGGCAGCCTTGATCCAGTACACAAAGAATGAAGAGGCCAGACGGGCCATATCCAGCACAGAGGCAGTCCTCAACAACCGATTCATCCGTGTGTACTGGCACCGTGAGCCTGGCACCAACAGCACAGGGCTCCAGCAGCAGGAGCAGAGCTCAGGAAGCCAGGGGTCGCCACCCAACCAGGGGCTGCCGCACAGCAGTGTGCATAAGGTTAGCGTAATGAGCTGAAACAGACACAAGTCCCTCCCTGGTATATTCATACAATAGTCTTGTGTGTTTTTGCAGCCATTAATTAGATGTACCCTTTCCCCCTCTTTTATCCACAGGGGATTAAGCAGCACAATCCAGCTGCCTATGTGTTAAACAAGACCGTACAAAAGCATCACCTGCCTGCAGCAGCTGGAACCACAGCTACAACTAAGCTGGACAGCCTGAATCCAAATATAGACCCTGCCAATGTATGTTTTAGTTAATCATGTTGAACATATTACACAGTCCTTTTTAGGCTGTATAGAGCTACATTGCAAGCATACTGACATGTCGTGACCATGTCTTAACTCACCTGAGCTCTGAATATATTATTAGAGCATTCATTCATTAAATCATGCTGATTTGTGGTGCTGTGTACTGTCTCATCCTGATGACCTAAATGTAGATCTTCCGTCTCAGGTTGCGCCTGCGCTTGCAAACGCCCAGAAGGGCACTTACACTTCTACAACCTTCAAGTCATCATCAAAAAGCCTTGGGAAAACTGGCAAAGCCCTGGAAGCACAGGAAGCTCTCAAGAAGAAGCAGGCATGTTGCTTAATTTGTTGACATTCTTTTGACTGCTACTGGGATACAAGGCCACTAGTGAGAAATAATTAAAATGCCTTTTTTTGTCTCTTAGGAGGCATTGAAACTCCAACAGGACATGAGAAAGAAGAAGCAAGAGATGTTAAAGACGCAGATTGAGTGCCAGAAAGTGAGATATTTATCACTATATTTTTTCTCTTCATCTGTTCACAATACGGAGGGTTTTCATCCTCACTTTCACTGCTTCTCCTCCTCCTTCTAGGCACTGATAAACCGCCTGGAGAAGAACCGAGGTATGAAACCTGAAGAAAGAGCCAACATCATGAAAACCCTGAAAGAGCTGACGGAGAAGATCACCCAGCTGCAAAATGAAATGAACCCTACATCCCTAGTGTCGAGTGGAAAAAGCAACCACAGCCAGCCAAAAACCAAAACTGATGTAAGTCTAGAACCTAACCTGCACTTATTTCATTTTGGTTTGGGCACACAGCCTTTGAAATAATAGTATAAAAAATGTTCATGATATGTCAACAGGCTCAAAAGGAATTGCTGGATGCTGAGCTGGACTTTCACAAGAAGATGAGCTCCGGGGAGGACACCTCAGACCTTAAGAGGAAACTAGGGCAGCTACAAGTGGAGGTAACAACACAGGCACACACAGTACATATCCACATAGCCACAAGGAGACCACGAAACACACACACAAAGAGATGCACACTGACAGCATCTTGCATCATTAACACTTTTCTTGAGAGGATGTAATACCAAGAAATGCCTGAGAGGAAGTTTGCAGATAAGATTATACCATTTGCTATTCTATTCTGCAAAGGCAGGAAGAAAATAAAAGAAGACAAATAATACATTTATTTTTACTCCCTCAGTCAATCAGGAGAACGCCTATAATGGCCCCTAAAAGATTGTACTGAACATATTAAATATTTATTTCAAGTAATTAAATTATCATTTCTTACAAGTCACCTCACTTTATTACGTGGACAAAAAATAATGCGGTTGTTAGCTTGCTAAGCTAGATAGGCGATAAGTCAACAATACATATTTAATTACCCATGCTAATATGTTAATTACCCTACAGGAGACATTAGCTGTCTGTGATTACGTGAGACAAAAAAATCAGTATTGACAATCAGCCAAACTTAGCATAAATCTAAATCATATATATAGTTAATTAATTGACTGAGTGTTTCAAGATCAACATGGCGTTTGTCAGCAACACCTGCTTTGCATGTTTTTTTTCCCTTTAACCCCAGGGTCCTGAATTAGCTAGTCATTAAAATTGCATGTAACCTCCCCTTCCCTCCCCCCATCCATCCAAACCCAACCCCTCCTTCTGCACATTAAACTGCAGCCACTTAAGCAAGCCCAGAGGAACAGCCGCTAACGAAGCCAAATCAGACACAAGTTCTACCCTGATGGAGCCTCGTCTCATTAAAGTTTGAGCCACTGGTCCTTGTAAGAAAATCGCAGTATGACAATTAAAAGGGAGAAGTGAGGGAGGGACAAATGGAAGAGGAGAGTGGTTGCAAGCTCATGGAGTGGTTAAGAAGCAAGGAGATGTCACTTTAAAAATGGAGGAGTGTCAACTAATGGTAAAGGGGAGAGTGACAGAACAAGATCCATATGTACTGAAAGTTTCAGCTCTGAATATGTGTAATATGTTGCCTGTGACATGAAATGATTCTGGCATGTTCGGTTTGTTCGGAAAACAGCAGGCACTGGTTAAGTTTAACACATCTGGTCATATGATTTTTTTTAACACTGCCAGGTGGTGCCCAGAAAGCAGCATCCACTGTGTGAATCACTGTGTTAAACCATCCGCTCTGTCCTCCTTCAGGCGACACGGTTGGGTCTGATCCGACCTCCAGGCGGTCGAGGTCGCGGCAGAGGGAAGATGGAAGCCGGCGCAATGCACGTGGGCCGCGGCAGAAGCCGAAGTCGGGACATGATGGCTCGCGGTGGAGCTGTGAACCGTATGGTGGTCGACCACAGACCCAGAGCTCTGGCTATTTTAGGAGTTACTCAGGAGGAGAAGGAAGAGCTAATGCCACACTTTGTGGTGAGTGTTTCCATTGACTGATTTTTCACACACACGTGGAGCTATCATATTCATCTTTTTTTTTTTTTTTCTTAGAAATTTGGTGAGATTGAGGATCTTCGTGACCAAGATGCCAACAGTGTCGTTATGACCTTCAAGACTCGAAGTGAAGCAGAAAATGTAAGTCATGTGGCTGCAAACCAGGCCAGATATTCTGAAAAAAAATAATCTAATGACTATTAATTCAGTGGAAGCTGTAATTGTCTCTCCTGTTTATGTTTTATAGGCAGCTAACCAGGGAGCTAAGTTCAAAGGTCGTGTTCTGCAGATTTCCTGGTACAAGCCCAAGACGCCTTCTGTTACAACAGAGCCAGAAGAGGAAGAGGCTAAAGATGACGACAATACGGTATGATGCACAGTATATTTACATGTTTTTATTATCATAAGGTCTGATGAGGAAGTTCAGTTTAAAGTTCAAAGCAGGGCAACTTTTGAAAGTTTTAGTTATATTCACAGATTTTACTTGCACATTTCATTCCAGTACTTCTAAATTTTTCACTGCAGCTCCCAATGGAAAATCAGGGCAAAGCCTCTCAGTACTAAGAGCATCTTAGCCCCATGAGTAAAACTGCATTACTGTCAGGTGAAATCCTTATACTGTATTTTCATGTTTGGAGCTGCATTTAATATGCTTTGTGTACATTATTAGAAAATACGGTAGTCATTCTGAAAACTTGGCAAATCACTCACTACATTCAACTTTCAAAGTGTTTACATTGTGGCATGCAAATGAAAACTAAGAATCCTGATGAGATGTCACATTGCAGTGTACTGCTGTGAAAGACGGGGTCCAAGTTACCCACAGCCACAACTGACACAAAACATGGCACAAGTGATGTATTATTGACACACTGATCTGTTCTAGATGAGGTTAAGGGAGTAATCCCGAAGGTAAGTAAATACTGCAGAGGTCTTGTTAACACACTTTTCCCAGAAGTCCACACAGGGTTGCCTACATGAGCCTGTCAGCCAGTGGGCATGTCTGTTACAATAGCTCCCCCTACCTTCTATCATACAACATAGGACTTTAGAAAGTCAGTGGGCCATGATATTATTCTTGGGTGAGAGATAGTGGATTTGAGTATTGTGTGAAAAGCAATTTGTTCTGTGCTCTGATTGGTCAGCTCCCTGGATTCTTGTTCCCAGGAACACAAGCTACTAACACAAAAAACAGCCATAATGGCAGCCAAAAGTGGCACAGGATTTCCAGGACAAACTCACTTTTTTTTTTGGTAGTTTTTGACCTTGCTAGTGCAATCCACACACAAAAACATCCATGGGGTCAATACACAAGACAAAGTACACACAACATATCAAGAACCACACTTGTGTTGTTTCATTTCAACAGAAGGAAGCCAGCTCTTACTTGCCTGGGGAGGAGGAGGAAGAGGAGGAAGAAGAAGAGGATGACGATGAAGACGATGAGTATGAGAGCCGATCTTGGAGGCGATGAAGAGATTCGTCATCACCACTTGATGTTCAGAAGAATCATTACCCCCCCACCACCTCCCCCACATACAGAGGAACTCCCCTTTCTGTTTCCTTTCCAGTATTTTTGAAACAATTTCAGACTCTAATCAAAGTTAAAAAAAAATCTTTACTTTATTGTACATCAGAAGAAGTTTAGAGGGTCGACCCTTTTTTTTTTTGTATCCCTCGACTAAACTATTGTCTAACACATCTCACTTTTGCTGAGAAGGATAAATGTTTAAGTCATTCTTATATAGAGAGAAACGTGTAAGTTTCAGTGTGCTTACCAGATGAATAATATCAGTAATGCACAACATTTGTGTCTACTGTGAATAGGTATTTTTATACATACTGTATTTAAGCTTTTTTCTCACCAGTTTTTTGTAAAAAAAAAAAAAACAATAATCTTGTCCTCAGTTCAGGGACAGCCATTCCATCACCAGTAGAACGTTCTCTGCTTGCTGCCAGAGAGATATTTATTTATTTTCCCAACTTGCAAAGATGCACTGTGCCGTACCTACATTGGCAGATCAGGATGCGGTTTCCATTTCACTTCCCTCACAGTTTGTTGACTTTTTTTTTTTTTCCCTCATCTAAAATATAAGTTTATCGAAATTTTGTGTTGTCATCGTACATTTACCACATCTATAGAGCCAGTGCAGGTTCAGGAAAGATACCAGTGCAATAGAAAAAACCCAAACAATGTTTACAGATAGTGTCCACACAGTCTTGTAGTACATATAAAAAAATTTTCCCACTTACATTTTGTTGCTCACTCAATGTCCAGTGCCACTCTGTGTAAATACACACCCAGACAGGTGTTCTGCATTTTCTAAGAGTGTGTAACATTTTCACTTGTTCTATCCTGTCATCACACGGCCGCTTTAAACAGCCGCGACAGGTCAAAGATCTGATCACCCATTTCAAAGCAATGTGAGATCCATAGACAGGTGTTTGAATGTAATACTGAGCAATTGATTTTAATATATAAATATATATAATTTCTTTGCCTTACACAATCAGCGGATAGCTGAGTTTTTACAGGATTTGTGATTTACTTTTGTAAATTTTGTAAATGCTTAAAAGAGTAATTACTGTTGATTTTTTTTTCTTGTTTTTTTTTTTTAATTTCATTTTCTGTCATTATAAATAAATGGCAGAGGTTGTATCAGGTAGGAAAGGTCAAGCAAGAGTGCTTAGCATCTCTGCTTAGAATTTTGAATTCACATTAAAACTGTTTTCATTGTTATTTCACTAAATCTGTCATCTATGAATAGCACATTTCTTTTAAAAGAAACAGTCAGAGCTGTTCCGGGCTGTGGAAAAAACACTGCGCATCACAGTTTTAATTTAGTTACATTAGTGCAGCTTTGGGCGCTCCAAACATACTATAACCACAGTGTGCAAGTTCAATGACAAAAACGTGTGTTTTGCCTTTTATTTATGCATACTGTATAGTGAAATACTCGTGGTGGGAGGAATCACATCCATCAAAATTCATGATTGATAACAACAAAAATCTCTTGATGCTTCAATGCAACAGATTGATTACATAAATGAAGTGTTGTTTGATGTATCTTATCATATCCAACAAGTACCCTACAAAGTTTGTAGCATTGTCATGTGCATTGAAAAATGTGTATCTACATGCACATTTTTACATGCATGTGAATACAGAATTGGTTTCCTTCATTCCCTAACGAACACTGGCAGCATGACATAACACAAGTTCCTCCCACCTAACAGTGTCAGCAGTGGTCTGGTCTGGTTTGCTCTGTTGATACTCCTCCTGACAGTGGCCTCATTGTCTCATTGAAAGCTCTCCACCATCATCAGTGTGTCAGTCAGAATGAGGCGTGTGATGGGAGGCTTTTCCCTTTAGCACTTTGTACTTCATTGTGATTCTCTTCTGTTAATGAGGTCACCGACAGGTTCAAGGGGCAAACCTCATCACAGATGAGGTTCACGGATTCAGAGAGGGTCTCCCTCCTTTTGTACTATTCTCTGTATGCTACTATCACACAATAGTGTAAAAAATGTAAAATGTTTATTGGATAATAGTTTTGGATTTGTTACTGTTTATATTTGCAGGATGTGGATGTATTTTCTTCATGTATTTTGTTTGTAAAAAAA
>JAVQJX010032153.1:0-11074 GCA_036025115.1 Ambassis agassizii | reverse complement strand
ACACAATCACAAGTTGGAACTTGAGATGTATTATAAGTGAAATACGCCTGGAGACACTGAGTCTCAAGTAACTTTTACCAAAGCTCTGAACAGATGCATTAGTCATGGTGAGATTTAACAATATGACCTGGCAAAATATGTCAAAACCACATACACCAGTGGTTTAAGAGGAACTGGCGAAGCAAAGGATTTTAAACTTTTATGACTCAAAGAAACGCCCTGAATTGACACAGTCCTCTCTCTCACACACACACTCACCTCCTCTTCCACCGTTCCTGGATGAGCCTCGGCTCTGTGTGTCGTCCCAGCCGTCCCAGTATCTCCCCACACATCCTCCCATAGTTAGTTATTGGATCGCGTCCTTCCACTAGCTGAACAAGAGGCCCATTACGGAGGAGGACGATTAACTAGTTCCGATGAGGAAGATGAGTCGCAAGTACATCATTGCAAGCCTGATATGTCATCCGTAACAGCAATAATGATGAAGGCGTTAAAAAGCGTTGTGTCAGTTTTTTTCCCTCAACTGCCGTTTGTTCGTTCGACCCCAAAAGCTCGTAGCCCGTAACACCGTTACAAGAGTTTGACAGCCTAAATAACAACCTGCCAACAGTTCTTTTTAAATGTTACGATAAATCCAGTGGCGTATATGTAAATTACATTGCCTAAAAGATGGGTTAGTTATACTGCCCAGACGTCCACACAGCGCGCACCTTTCTCGCTAACAAGCTAACAGGGCCAACCAGCTAGCTAACATTAGTAAACACAAACTTCCAAACACTCAAAATCATTTTTCCTACATGTCGAGTCTCTTACTAAAGCGCCAGTTGGCTACGGTTTCAGTCAGTTCAGGTTACGTAGCAGTTCTTCAGCTCGTAGACGCTAGTCTCCAGATGTATGATTTTGTTTTTTTCCTTTAAATCCCCAAAACCTGACTTCCCTCTCTGCTGGTAAAAAGGTGACTAGCGGCGGTGAGCTAGCGCCGCCGAACTTTTTTTTTTTACGTCCTACGTCATCACGCATGCAGGTGCGAGTTTTAAGGAAAGCAAAAAGGATCATCATTCTTCCTGACATTCCTGATGTAAAAACGGCAGTTATCGAATTTTATTGCAATTAAAACAAAAAAAAACAACAACAACAAAACGCAACTTTTTGTTACTATACATCCAGATAGATTTGTGGCGAACTATGATCCTTTTGGTTTTATAATTTCCCTTAAGTCACGGCTAATGAATAATGACACTGCAAACGAGCTTACAGTATATTATGAAGGTGATAATGCGACATTTGAGACTAGTAACAGTGAAAATGAACACTGTTGGTTAAAGACTTGTGATTTGTGTATTACGGAAAATTTCACGTTTCGGGAACTTCTTTATAGCGTCTTGGAATTCGTATAGTACCTGAATGCAGCATCAAAAATAAAAATACATTCCTCGTTTCCTTTGAAAAATGTTTTTCTTTCTTGTATTTTAAGTAACATGGACACATTCAAATTGTCCATCTCTCGGCATCGTGTTTTTAGTTATTGGTTATTTTAGACATTTTAATGCATAATTAGTTACTTTTGCGGATCGTCCCTAAACTTTTCGCGCATGCGTGGTGGTAGGAGTGGAGTTACATGGGGGCACGATGGCTGAGGACAGAACCTTGGTGCTGTCTCTGGTGGAGGAATTTGTCTCCGGATTACAAGACAGTAAGGCCAAAGACGCAGCAAAAGGTAAATCAGTCTTGATCGCGTCTTGCTTAACACATATACTAAAGATATCGTTTGAAAAGACGGCGTTGTTGAGGCTGTTGTGCAACGCTTCAATGATGCGCACAGCGGCGTGATGGTGAACGAGCTAACTTAGCGCCACAACATCCTGTCTGTGCAGATTAACAGCCTCATGATACAAAACAATTACGCTCTGACAGCAGTGACAACGTAACAGCGCACATTAGTGTTGTATTGTACTGTCATTCGGCTAGAACAAAATGCTAGTGAGTTGTTGTGCAACCGCATGCTGCTTGCTAGCTACTGTGTTTGTAGCCATGTTCTGTCAATGAACCCTGTAGCATTACCTTTGACCTCTGTTAGTTAATATATAGTTAACTAGTAGACATAACCTGTTTTTGTATGTTTATTTATTGATGGGTAATTTATCAGATTTTAGCTACAGTTGACTGAAATTGTTTTTACAGGTGTCAAAGATGGACAGTTTACAATCCTTCAGCTGGTGGAAGCACTTGGGTAAGTAGCATGTTTTAATATAACTGTGTAAACGAAAACATTTTTACCTCCTTCTGATGTTCATATGTGCTATGGCATAAAATTGATTGATTTCTATTTCCTGTTATAGACTCAGTCTGACCAGCTCTCAGCCTCAGACCCGAGCCAGAGGAGTCAAGCTTCTCTCTGAAGTTTTACAGGAGTGTTATGGAGACCTTACAGAGAGAGAAGGTACACATCCCATAAAAACACAGCTGACCGTTAAATACAAGTGAATTATGTGAATAATAACTTTGTCTCTTTTCTCCATAGTGGAATTACTCATTGCCTTTTATGAAAACCGTCTAAAGGACCATTATGTCATCACGCCGCCTGTGTTACAGGGGCTCAGAGCACTGGTGAGTCTGTCTGCGATCCATTTCCATCATTCTGCACAAGATAACATCGTCGTCTGCTAAGTTTGTTTTTGTGTGTGTGTGTGTGTGTTTTTTAGACAAAATGTACAGCGTTGCCTCCTGGATCAGCAGTGTCCATGCTGAGGTCTTTGTTCCAGGATGTTCATGTACAGGTGAGAATTAATATCACCTTAAATCTCAGCTTCACCTTTTAGCGTAAACACTGACAACTTAAATGAATTTAATACATAATTTATATTTTTGCCATTTGTTGCTTCCATTGATATGACAGTAAACAGCAGTGCGTTACTGTCTCTGTAGGAATTAATATATGTGGTAAACTACACCCATGTATCATTTGACCACACTTACGATGCTGTTTCCTCTGCATCCTGCAGACACTTCCTCTTTTATTAAGCATGCATTGTAAGTAAAGTTGGACTCACTCAAACAGAACCTTTGGCATTGCGTGTCCATATGATTTGTGTTTTTTCCTTCCAGTCTCTGATGCTGGCAGAGAGAGTGTGTGTGTACAACATGCTCATTAACCTCATGGACACCAGAGAGGCAGGTAAGAGACGATAGAATGTGCTTCATGGGAGCTCAGTGAAACTTGTTTTGTACCTTAATTATTATTAGAATTACCCCAAACTCTGGTTTCTGGTGATTTATTATTACATTTCTGATTATAACCATAAGCCACAGCTCACATTGCAACTTCTTCCTCTGATTTAGAGTGAAGAATGTCGTTGGTTGTTGTAATTCTTCCCACATGGTTCCCACATAAGAAACTTCATGGTGTTTTCTCACTATCCTCTCACAGAACTGAAGGGTCTGGGAGCTGACTTTGTATTTGGCTTTGTCCAATCAATGGATGGGGAGAGAGATCCTCGCAACCTCCTGTTAGCTTTCCAGATTGCCAAAAACATCATTCACAGAGGATATGATCTAGGTGAGAGCACATACACTGCCTTCTCTTTCCTCTCTGACCTTTTTATTCCATAGCATTGTTTACTGTATAAGTGGTTGTGCAACTATTTCACCACATGTTCATTTCCTGTGTGCAGGTAAATTCACAGAGGAGCTGTTCGAAGTGACATCCTGCTATTTTCCCATCGACTTCACCCCAGTAAGTCTGTGTTTACGCAGCTGCTTTGGATTCAGAACTGACGAAAGTAGAGGAGAGTGAAGCAGACAGAAATGTCATCACAAACTTCCTGTGACCTCAGACAAACTTTGTAGAAAACGGTGATTGCCTCCCTGTCTGACTACAGCTGGAGAAAAACCACAGTTTCTCACTGTTTAAAATGTTCATCTTGTGTGGGTTTTTTTTTTTTCATAATATGCCATGTTGATTATTTCTCTACCTCCTCTTCCCTCTCTATCCCCCACCCCAGCCTTCCAATGACCCCCACGGCATCACCAGAGAAGATCTGATTTTGGCACTGAGGGCTGTCCTCACCGGGACTCCCAAATTTGCAGAGGTAGGATAACGTTGGTTTTGGATCTGCCCGAGAAGACGTTTTACTGCCAGGGTCTGCTCTGAAGTTTATGGCTCTCTTACAGTTCCTGTTACCGCTCATCATTGAGAAGCTGGACTCAGACGTTCCCAGTGCAAAGCTGGACTCGCTGCAGACTCTGGTGAGAAAATGTGGTAATAACAGCAGTGACTGAAGATTTGTCAGCTTGTGACAGTGCACTTGTTGATTTTTCAGACTGCTTGTGTGTCACAATATGAACACAAACACTTGGCTGAATTCCTAGAGGGACTTTGGGCATCACTGCGCAGAGAGGTTTGGAATAAATTCGTGCATGGGTTCGGTGTTTGGTTAAACAGCTGTTTGTTTTAATCAGCATTTCTTTCGTTTCACTGTAGGTGTTTCAGACATCCAGTGAGAAGATTGAGTCTGCAGGCCTCACCGCTCTTACCGCACTCACTTCCTGTTTGTCTCGCTCGGTCGTCAGCTCTGAGTCTGAGGACTCCCTCAGCAACTTCCTGGATCTTATTCTCAAAGGTGAAGTGTAGTTTTATGCATGATACTGGAAAAAATAAAACATTCCTTTTACTAGAAGGAGGAAAGAAGAACAGGAATGTGTGTGACTGAAAGATTTGTCTGTGAGATTTGTCTTCGTTTTTAACGGAAAGTGTGATGTTGTTCCAGACTGCAAGCATCACCTATGTGAGCCAGACCTGAAGCTTGTTTGGCCCAGTGCAAAGCTGCTTCAGGCTGCCTGCAGTGCCTCCAACAGGGCAAGCCACATCATAACAGCTGCTGTCGTGCCTTCTCTTGTTGAGCAGTATACCAGCAGAACGCAGGTAACAAGAGACATCCGGTGGCTGTTTGATGGATAGAGATTGACTCTTTTTGTTAATTGTATAATGCTATACTGTTTCTCTCTGAGCAGTGTTCTCACAGACGGACTTTACTGGAGGTGGTGCAGCGATTCATCCAGTCAGTAAAAACATGCCAGTCAGACAGTGGTGAGACTTTATAAAAAAAAAAAAAAAAAAAGGTTTTTGTGCTCTTTGTTACACACTCCAACCACAGATGTGTCTGTTTATTGTGGCTGTTCTTCATGGCTTTACAGGAGAGGAGAGCTTGTTTTCAGCTTTCCGGGAGTCTCTGTGCAGCATGGTGTTTTCAGCTCTGTCTGAGAGTAACTCCAGCCTGCAGATCACAGCCGCCTCAGTGCTCACCTCATTAGCACAACAAGCAGGTGAGATGGAAGAAACTCTTGTGTAGCTCAGAAACACACACTGTTTTCAGATGTTTTCTTTTCTCACGTAGGTCTGCTGTTAGACTCCGATATTGACCTCGCTGTGGATCATCTGATCAGGCTGCTGCTGACTGAGGAGGATGACAGAGTCAGGTCAGCTTATGATGCTTTTGTTCATCTCTTACGACTGTGTATTTTGTTTTATCAGTTAAACTAACACACAAATTGTGTATTTGTGTCTGCAGTATTGCAGTGGTTGAGTGTGCCGGAGCATTAGCAGAGCTGCACCCAGCAGTCTTCATCACTAAGCTCATCCCAAGGCTAAAAAATGAGATGTTTTCAGGTAATAAGTCATTACAAAATAAAAGATAATGTTATTCTGCATCGGTATATCTGAAAAAAAAAATCATCTGTGCAGAGCCAATGGATCAAGACAACAGGGAAGTCTCTGAGTTACAACCCCATCATGCAGTGCGTCAGAGGTGTTTGTCTGTCCTGGCTGTGATCTCCACTCAGGCCAGTGTTGTCCAGGAGAGCACAGCTGTCCTCCTGGAGGTGCTTAGTTCAGCTCACAAAGGTAATCGACCTGACCTGAGCCTTATCTTTACAGTTTCCAACCAAAATGAAATGCAGGACACAGTATTGTCTTTGTTAATTTCAGGTGGTGCTGTTTTTTCGGTGGACGAGGTGGTTTTGGCGTGCCACAGCCTCCAGAAGATAGCGAAGCAGGCTGAGGACACAGAGGAGACGGCACGATGCTTCCATGATGTCATCATCCCGCGCCTGCTGTCCCTGGCACTGCAGGCTGCACTGCAGGGTGATCAGCTCTCCTCAATACCAACTAAGCATTTAGTTTGAAAAGATGAATTATTAATCCTGTCCTGTTGAATGTTTTGCAGGTGAGGGGTCGTCTGGTGTACGCAGTCCTCTGGTACAGGAGGTGATTCTGTCTGCTATGGTTCCTGTCATCAGCACTGCCTGCTCCCGGCTGCAGCCCACGTAAGTTCAACAATAGGTATACAGTGGAAGATACTTTTTTGGTGAGTCTCTGAGATTTATGTGTACATTTTGTGTTTTTGGCGTTGTGTGGCATCAGGCTGGCAGCACAGACTGCATCGAGGGCCGTGTCTCTCTTCCTGGATGGTGACGTCTCCTTTTTGCCCGACAACTCCTTCCCTTCACATATTCAGCTGCTGAAGGTATGAACTCTTGTGTATGTTTGAGATCTGTCTGTTTATTTGCACCGCTGGGGTTACTGAGCCATGTGTGATTTTTTTTTTTTTTTTTCCCCAGAAGCAGCAGGGCGATTCATGGAGCCAGTCTCAGATGGTTTGCCTCCTCATAGGCTGTGTATGCTCGCTACCTCGAAGTGTAAGTCTCAACGAAAACACCCGATTTAATCTACTAAAAATCCAGACGTTTTCTTGTGAGTGTGCTGGGTGTTGCGCAGGTGGAGGTGCCACAGATAGACCGGCTGCTGTCGGAGCTGGAGGACATGAGCTACACATGCAGCCACCCGCTCTCATACACCTCTGCTGCTAAGTGCTTTGCCGGCCTGATCAACAAGAGACCGCAGGGTCAGTCTGCGCTCATCAAAAAGACACTTACAAAGTGTAGCTAATTAAAAGCCGTTATGATGTTTTTTATTTCTTCTTCAGGTGATTCTCTTGACAGCCTGATTCAGAGGACAATGAAGAGAGCGTTCAGCGAGTTGGACTGTAATTCCTCCTCTGTACGCACTCAGGCCCTCATACATGTGACCTGGGTAAGAGTCACTTTGTGTCAGCATCTCTTCATTTCCTGTCTCAGAAGCTGAAGTTGTCTTTTGTCTCCAGGTTGCCAAGGCTCTTCTTCTGCGATACCACCCTCTGTGCACAGCACTGACTGACAAGGTGTCACAGCCGTTGTCATATTTAATAGTGCACGATGGAAACGGTTACCTTTGCAGACTTTATTTTTCATCTCTGCTCACTGTCTTTAGCTCTTCTCCCTGCTTGATGATGCCGATCTGGGTCCAATGGCCTCTGACAGCTTCTCCCTGCTGATGAGCGACTCGGATGATGTCCTGAACCGTGGCTGCCACGCTGATGTGCGCATCATCTACCGCCAGCGCTTCTTCAGTGAGAATTCAGCCAAGTTGGTCCAGGGCTTCAACACTGCACCAAAAGGTAGATTTTGAAAAGCTGCTTGTGAAATTTCACAAACGTTGGATGTCTTTTTATGTTTTGTTTTTTTTATCGTCCATGTGTCCTCCAGAGAAGAAGCCGAACTATCTGAAGGCTTTGTCAAACATTGTCAACAAGCTGCCCAAGCAGGTTCGAGTCACTGAGCTTCCAGGAGTAAGTAGCCATTTTAACCAAAATGTAACCAAAATGATTGAACACAAAGGTTGAGCAGTAATGTAAAGTCCCTTGTCCCTGTCCAGCTCCTCTCTCTGCTGCTGGAGGCCTTGTCATGTCCTGATCAGGGTGTCCAGCTGTCCACTCTGTCCTGTCTGGAGCCCGTCCTCATCAACCCACCACCAGCTCTCATACAGCAGCTTGAGGCTCTGGTCAGCAGGCTGCTGGCTCTCATCACCAGTCCAGCCATGGTTAGTGAGGATTCACTGTCGGTTTCTGCATATTTTTCAGATGGAGCTGTTCATTATAATACATACACTATATACATGTGTGTGCATCGTTTTTTACAGAGTGTACGGATTGCCTCATTGCGGTGTGTCCACGCCCTTTCACTCTTCCCTTTACATGAGGTAAAAACTTCTCAACCTCCACTCTCAAAAACATGTTTTTTTTTCACATTTACACCACTTTATTATGTAAATGTTTACTTTTATCTATGACTAAGGTGCTGCCGTTTCGGGCGCGAGTGCTGCGAGCGCTGGCCCTACCTCTGGATGACAAGAAGAGGCTGGTGAGGCACGAGGCGGTGAAGGCTAGAGGAGAGTGGTAAGAATCATCTAATACCATTAAAGACAAAGTTCCCTCTGTAGTCAGTCGCTCATATGTCTCTTATTACAGGTTCCTCATAGGAAGTCCGGGTGGAAGGTGATTTTCAAATACAACCACATTCAGAGGCTCTCCAGGACCAAGTATGAAAGCTGTGCAGTCCACTTCACAGCTCCCGCTCCTCGGGTAATCTCTCCAGTCAACCACGCCTCCCTCTGAATGTCCCAGCATCCTGCTTCATCCTCCATCTTCTTTGCCTTTGTACTGAAATATTTTTGTTGTTACTGTCTTTAGCTTTCATGAACGCACAAATAAGAGTGTATAGTATGACACACACATACCAGAGTGTGGTTAAAGAATGAAGTGACAGCTTTATTATGCAACACATCCTCAAAGAACATGTTCTCTAATATGAAGAGAGAGTATCAACATTTGTGTGGAAAAAGTGAGTAATGTGGGCTGCTAGAAGGAAAATCAAAGATCTCCACTGAAGTCACACATGTAGCAAAATGAGCGCTGCTGACGCTGACGGCCTTCTTCTCATCTGATGAATGTCTCACTTTGATTTGAATGTGGATGTGCCAACTGTCCTCTGCTCACAGTGTATCAAGCACTTCTGTCTAATATGAGTGAAATTTTAAGATGCATTTTACATCATTAAATATCAATTAATGTTTAAAGTATTATGTGAGCAGTGTGTCGAGCGAGTGTCGCCATTGCGGGTAAGGTCGGCTGACTGGACCTCACATCTACTTATGCCAAGGAGATAGACGATATTTAACATGTCTAACTTAAAATGTCATTAAAACATTTCTTTGTAATTTACACAAAAAATACTGATGTCATTCTTTTAATAGTGTTAGAATAGAAATAGAAATGCAACATCACATTTAAAAAAAGTTTTTTTATTTTAAAAAGATGAACCCGAGCACAGCTCCGATTGATCAAAGCACACCTGGATATCATGTTTCTATGGCAACAACAGACCATGATGATGTGAAGAATCTGAATTAAAAATGGAATTTCACAGTGTGTGATTTAAAGGCTGACGAATCGAACAAGGCACACAACGTCTTCACCACAAACTGAGAGTTGTGTATTTTTACCTAAAAAGTTTCAAGTCAGAAATGTCAGGAAATGGTTTTTTTTGTTTGTTTTTCACTTTGGCACCAGAACCATCAGTTCAGATTAACGGCCCTCAGTTTTATCGGCAAACATTAAAGCAACAAGACAGTTAAACAGCATGTTGATACCAGTCATGACGTTACACATTTGGAACCATTCTCAGCCAAAGACACACAACTACAATAACATTTGGTACAACAAAAATGAAAGTTCAGGTCTACACTCAGATACCTGATTAAAGTTTTGGGATTATTAATAATATATTTGGGCTCAATGATGCCGACCAGCAGCGTCTGTACATCAGATCAGTCACTGGATAGACAAACTGTAAAAGGCTGTACGATAACTGCAGTTCCCTCTTTCCATCAGTACAAGCTTCCTGGCTTCCCTCATCTTGTCAGACAGCAAACCAAAAGACATGAAGCTTCTCGCTGCATGACCCAAGACTTCAGGAGTGAGCCATGTTGTTTGTAGTGTTAATGCACATTTTGAAGTTTTTGATATTTAAAAAAACTTAATTAAAGGCTTAAAGGTCAGATGGCCATGGGGTCTCTCCTGGTGAAGGTGCACTCCCACATGATGCCGTCTCCACTGGGAAGATGGCTGGAGGGTAAAAGGACCCGCGTGAACCAGTGACTGGGAAGATGGAAAATAACAATTTTAGAATAATTTCAACGTTGCTATGGAAACAAAATACCTGATTAAATAAACTCACCTTCTTTTCTCCACACCAAACAGTAACTTCCAGTTGTTCATTTTGCCATTGTGGTATGGATTTCTGAACACCTGCATTGAAAAAGAAAAGGCATTTATTGATGGAAAGTGGCTATCAGAGATCAGATCTGAATATTAAGCTGTGCACCTACAGACTTTGTACGCGAGTGCACCAACCTTTCCTTTCTCCTTCAGTCTTTTGGCCTCTTTGCGGTTGATGTGCCGCTCCACACTCGTTTCTCCTCTGCTGATGAGCACAGCATGCCAAAGAGTGAGTCCTCCAAGAGCTACTGCCACCGAGCTGCAGACATAACAGGGAGGGTAGGAGCACATTACAGCCTGAGCTGTCTGCGAATGAGGGTTTTAGAAAGTGTGGCTCACCTGGTCAGCACCCAGAGGAAGATGATGCTCTTATGAGCGGTGGTTTCTCTGAAGGAGTAGTCTGGAGGAGGGGTCTGATAGTAACTCTAAAAGAAACAGGAAAGAGGCAGTGAGGATCAAAACATTCAATACAACAACAGTAATTAAACACGCTTGATCCTGTTGGTTGTTAAACTACAAGATTTGAATACGGACATCCTCTGAGCATTAAAACTAATTCAAATTCTCGAGCCATTTGTTTACCAGCTGGGGCACATTACAGATCCTTAATCAGGAGGTAAAGATCAGAAGGCAAAGCTCGTTTTCAGGTCTCCCGTTTCACTACCTGAGCTCAGTTTCGAGCTGCGTCTGACAGGTGCTTGAGTACAAAACATTACATCATGGCAAACTGAACTATAACGCAAAGTAAAGAACATAACAAGCACCGACAGAAACTCCGTAATACAACCAAAATAAAGACTGTGGGGATGAGCCATCTAATTTCCCAAGCAACTCCAGCAGGTGATCAGGTGATCTGCAACTCAAAACAAACACAGGAGGCCCGGGTGGCACCCAGGGGACGTCACAAACAGCAAACACAAAAAAAA
>JAVQJX010032141.1:0-10568 GCA_036025115.1 Ambassis agassizii | reverse complement strand
AAAAAGAGAAAAATATTATCGTGGGAAAGAGTAGAGTGGAGAATAAAAAACAGGTCTGCTCATTCATATCCAAAGCTTTTACCCCACTGTTTAAATGTCACAGCCTGCTATCTACCCACTGCCTGAGTAAATACAGTATTAGCTGTAGCCAAGCATAAAAGAAAGGGTGCTCTACTGTGAATATCATAAGAAACACCTTGGATAATTATTGTTGAAAACCAGAAAAATATTCCGCTGTTCAACTCCATACTGTGCAACCTGTTTTTAATGGAAGTAAAGCTACACAGCATTTATCCCTCAACCCATTCAAAACACAATCCATGTGACCAGCAAGCTTCTTGTAACAGCATTTAAACGCCGTTCTGGGTCATGAGAAAATCAGCTTCAGAAATGAAGGGTCTCCTCTGTGGGGGTGAAGGTATGACTCTGACATGAAGCAGGTTTAGCCTTTGGCTGAGGTTTAACACTGTTGTAACCACTGGCTGCATGTTGGTCTGTCTGCCACTTTTATAAGGCAATTATATAAACTTAGCATTTAAAAGGGAAAACTGTACGGCTTTAAACTTTGTTTCTGCTGTGTGTTGGCTGTCTGGAATCTTCTGCGGCTCCCATAAAGTGGCTAAATGCTGAGAGATTTCTCAGAAGAATATAGAAGCCCTTGACAACATTTCAACATGCATTTTTGATTATTCATGCTGCTGTGTTGTTAGTCATTTTTGATGTAAAACATTTGGTATGACTTTATTTTGTTATATATTGTGCTGCTTCAGCACAGTATGCATTAAGCTCTAAAAACATTTGACCATGAAGCATTTACAATTCATCTTTGACATTGTATTTATATTATGTATAAGTAGTCCCCAAAACAATTTGTATTTTGCTGTGGTGACAGTAGGCTTGGACGTTACCTACAAAAACAGAATCCATACTATATTAATATAATGTGGCAGGTTGAAACCTGTTTACCACCAAATTCAAGCAGTCGTGGTTTCCCCTAGTTTAGCAAGTTTACATAACATTTACAAAATGACATATATATTATTATACTATTCTTAAACAGCCTGTCAACACCGACTGCAGGAGATGAGACGATGACGGGTAAGAATTCTGAGTGTTCGGCTACGTTTGACCACTGTAACCACACACAAACCCACTCTCCAGTGTCACATTCCTGAGTTTATGCACCTTGACCACACTCATTCACTTTGTGTGTGGTTCAACCAGCAGCTGTGAAAAGATGGGAAGATAACTCTAGCAGTCACACTACAGATGCAGAACTTAAAAAAATGTCTGAACAAATCTGCACTGTAAGTGTATGCACTGTAAATGCACATCATTTTTACTACGAATGAAACGAATCAAAAACTGTACACTAGCGCAAGTTAGCATAAAGTGGATGCACATTACTTTATGAGACTCCTCAATGAAGATCCGAGACAATTGACCTAATACTTTTCTTTCCCTCTGACTGCTGTCCTTTCACTGGAATGCAGCTGATCCTGTTAGGCTGATATTGACTCCATGGGGCCAGCCTCCTTCTCCTCCCTGCTGGAAGCCCAGCTCCTATTGATCTCATTCTTTAAGTGTTACCATAAATTCCTCCCCATTAGTTTAAACTGGATGGCATTTTGTCCACCTCATGATTCATCTGGGCAGTCCTCCGCAGACAAAGAAGCATCCTCTGTATATGCTATCTTCTCAAACTCCCACCTAGACTCTTGTGTTCCCTCTTCTTATATTACCTCTCCATCAGACACTCTTTTCCTACTCTGCTCTGTGTAAGTGTTATGCTTCCTGGATTCCTGCAGTACAAAGAGCCTCTACCGGAGAGATTAAATTCCCTCATAATTTGGTTTTGATCCTTTTTATCTGCGTCATTTGCTTGTTAAATGTGTGGCCACTGTCTTTGCTGTTGATACCTGAAATGTACTCAGTGTACTTTGTATAATTCTAAAAGGGGAAATAGCCAGTTTACAGCAAACAAGTTCTGACAGAAAAGCTTTCCATGAAACTTAAGTACTCGCTCTGTTTAATGGACTACAGATGAGTTTCAATAGTATACACAAAACTGGGTGACACTGCATTTGCAAATGTCCTGTTTGTGTGAGCTTGCCAGGGGGGCCAGAGACACCTCTAAAGAAAAAAAAAGTTAAGGTACAATCTGACACACTGGACTGCAGCAGTCACCAACAAACACACCAACCTCACTGTCAAGCAGATTTCTTGCTCCTATTACATATCTTATGATTGCCCTCCCCTCCATCAGTTCAGCTTCTCAAGTGTCATGTTATCACAGATCCCTGGAAACGCCTGGGTGAAGCCATATGTGAGGCTTTGAATGTAAAGACAGCAATAATAGTGTTGGTCTGGAGCCAACGTCTACACTGCAACGGCTGTAAGATAGATGTCTGCATTATCACCCTGAGTGAGATTTTCAGTAAGCGGGTGAAAATGTTAGTTGTTTTCAGTAGGGATTTTGCTGCAGAATTCTTCTGAGACGATCCTTGTAGACTGTTACGAAATTGATTTTAACTGTTTTTAAAGGGCTTCGCACATTTGTCGGTGCAAGTTAACATGCTTTTTCACATGCATCTTCTTGTATGTGTGTTTGTTTGCATACATGTATCTTCATCTGGCAGGAAGAGCTAAATTGCCTCCTGGAGATCAAAGCAGTAATTTAATCTACGTCTTTCAAACACGCTGCAATTTGTGCAGGAAGTTTTCATTAAAAAGTCTGTGCATCAGTGTACAGAGCCTCACCCACCTCTATGGAAGCCAGTTAGCTGATTAATACCCCAGAGGACCCAATAACCAACGGCTGGCCCATTAGTACAGCTGCACTGCTGTGAGAGGGTGAGGGAGGGGAGGGATCAGAAAGGGGTGGATAGAGACCTAAACAGCGTGCTAATAAATAACCTCCATCCAGTGCAGCTGTAATAAAATTTGTGTTTGTAAAAATAACCACTCGAACAGAATTTAGCAGCTCTCCATGTTTTGTCACACAGCACAGTTGTAAACAATAGCCACTTCTCCAAATGTTGTACAAGCTGAGCTGATGGCAAGCAATGAGTAACCCTCTGCAAAAAGAAGCATTTAGTTTCTATTTTTAATTGTAAACACTTGTGGACAATTGGCTACTGACAGATTATTGTCACTAACATGTAACACAGGGATGCTCCTTTTCATGGAGGCTGAACATACTGAACGACCTTATGTCTCTAATGCTCCAAACAGCCGCACTCCCACTGCTGCTGTACTACATATTCACCTCATTTGTTCCATTAATCTGGTCTTCTGCTACTGCTGCTGCTTGTATGGACCTATTTCATTATCTGGCTGATTTACTGCCGAGGATCACCGTGCTCAACAACCACTTGAATGTCCTCTGAGGTGGAAGAGGGAGTTTGATTCCCGATTCAGAGGGTAGCTTAGCCTTGCATGCAAGGGCTTGACTTATACAGTACAGAGGCAGCACTTTGACACATGCTGAACCAATCAGAGGTCAGCAGCTACCTACAATGTTATCCAGGAACTAAATGTCAATGAGTATTTAATCTATTTGATTCTGCAGCGAGGTGATGTTGGATAAGGTCACAGAGTTTAATGATGTGTTAGTTTCGGAGAAATGTGTTTTTGGTAAGCTGGTCTTGCACTGTTTTTTCTAATTATTCAATGGAAAATGATTTTTTACCTTTATTAAGAGCAGTGTAATAAATGTTTAAATTGCTAACTGGTATTCTTGGCAGCATGCAAGAAGTCGATATAATCACTTCACTTTGTCCATCAGCCAGACTAAACACACCACTATTTTTTATTAGGTTAATCAAACAAATGTGGCAAAGAGACACTCCAATCCACAGCAATATCTTTGTCAAATAAATAATTTATAGTGATGAGATAACATAGCTAAGTGGAAGATTTTTATAGGAATTTATATACTTAAAGAGTCTCATGTTTACTCATACTTTTGTAGGCTTTTATTGAGAAAGGCTAGTGGTCAAATTGAAAATATAAAATGAGAGCTTGGTTCAACATGCACTTGCATGCACTTACTCAGAGTCTACTCGCTGACCCCATTCACCAGGATCTCCATTAACTGGAGCAGTGTGATTTCATTACATCAGGCTTAATTGTGTTCTCTGCATCTCAACATGCTCTGGTAGAAACAGTGGCGTGATGGCGGCTGGAGGAGATATAGGATACGGGGCAGAGAGGATGTCAGAGCCTTTATTCACATGCTTTTTAAAAGCTCTCCATTCCACACCGCTGCATTTCCCTCTCCGCAGGGCTGAGAGCACGTCTGCTCTGAGAAAATAACCTACTGCCTCGGTGCCACCTCGCAAACAGACAACAATGACAACATGTGGACGGGTTTCTGTGCTGCAGGCCCAGTGAAATAGTGTTTCCTAATTTAGTGAGGCAGAGGGTGATAGCTGTGGATGTTCATCAGCTCATACTGCTTTGCGCTTTTCATTCTGATGAAGTGAAATTAAGGAGAGGGTCGTTTTAATAACCGGTGAAAGCATACCAAGAACAGAGATGAATGGGGTGGAGAAAACAGGGCCAGTGTAAGCAAAGTAAGGAGCAGAGGTTCCCTGAAACTAATTTAAGACCTGATTGTGGACTTTATCATCCTTTCACTTGAATGCCTTTTAAAAGCTTGATTATATACTTATTCCTCCTGACAGCTGGTGCCTATTTACTGTTCAGTAATTGGTTTGGACAGCTTCAAAAAACAGCAGTGGGAGCAGGAACCTGGGATAGACCTCACAGTTTGGTGGAGGTAGAGGCATCGGCCCCACTGGAGATGAAAATTAGGGTATTTCTGGGCCCGTCTGTGGTTGACACCTGACATGGTTTGGTTTCATTTTTGCCCAAACTGGAGTCAAAACACCTGCTGTGGGGTTCTGTTCTCATGATAGTCCATCCTGACGCCTACTGCTGTCACAACACAGCAGAGACTGCAGCTGCAGGGCCTGTCTGCAAGTTTCATGTAAAATAAGTTTCACAAGGGCATGACCTTCTGTCTGTGTGTGCTCACATTCCTGCATTTCACTATGCTTGTTGAGTGTAGTACGTTGTGCAGCTGTGTTACTCGGAGTGTAACAACCCATAGTGTTTGCTTGCTAACACACTAAAAGGGCAAGGGTAAAGGATATATACTGTATGTATGTGTGGCATTGACACATGCATGCTGACTTAAAGCTCGTCCTTTTTCCTTTGTAACCTTTGTGAAGACATCTAAAACAGTAGTATTTGTCTAGGTCTTCTTTAAAAGCTCGAGCCTCTTTGAAGAGCTGATCCATGGCACCTAGAAGCATCCCAGAAGTTAAAGGAGATAAACTTTGTAAGAGGCAGAGACAGATGAGCAACAGCTGTGACTGAGGAAATGCAAGCAGATTTAAAAAGGAAAGAAAATTAGGAAATGAGAAACTTCCTGCAAAGTGACAGTGTATCTGATTTATAGCTGAATAACAAAGATAAAATCTGTACATCCAAACAACAACGGCAGTGTTCTTTCAGTTAGGCTCTTACAGGAAATAGTTGTCCCTTCAGCTGTTTGTGGGATCACAAACTGTTCCCTGATCTGCAGTAACAGAGGAATCTACCTCCAAACCAGTTGAAAGGCCTGTGGTTAGCCAATAGCTTTGAGTGCACCTAATGCTAATCTAATGCCGTAAATGTTTTCAATCAGATTTTAAGTTTATGATTCGGAAACTATTTCACTGAAATTACATCCAGGCGGGTCCACAGTGTTGTACCTTTGAAGAGAAGACTCAGGAGATTTTTATTACACTTAATATGGTGTTAAACTAAGGAAATAATGAAACAATTACAGATGTCAAACAGTCTATTTTACATTTCATTTAAACACACTAGTGCTTGTACTATGGTAGATTAAAGACCTCCATGGGTCTGTTTAATCAGAAAAGGCCTTGACCTTTAACAGTGCAGTTTATGGCAGGCAAGGCTTTGCATTTACTTTTTTTGTTTGTTTTTTTTAAATCCAAGTCTGTGTCACCTCTGTGTTTCATTAACATATTAAAACAAAACGCATGCTAACCAGCTAATGCCAGACCATACCACCACCCCAATCTCCCCCTGGGACCAATGAATGTAGTATCTATTTATCTATCTATGTAATGCACTTTGTCCAGCAGTGAGATAATGAATTAATGGAGAATTTTAATATAAAGTCATATATTTAAATACATTACTGCCCTTATGTTAACTCAGCATCTACCCATTCAGTAATATTTTTTTTCTAGATAAGTTTAGTTTGCATGTGATGTCAATGGATGGATGAAGGTGAAGATGAGCTTGCCCCATACCACAGGCACCACGCAGAGGAGAGCATCTGCTGTCTGCAAACTGCAGAATCCATCAGCGGTGATGACAGCAGTGGACAGAGAAACCTTTGAACTACAGAACATTTCATACGTCTGCAGCACGTAGGGGAGACTGGGTCTGCGTCATTAAAATAAATAGCTTTGTGATAATGGACATAAAAGATACTCTGACTTTTATACATCACCTTTAGTTGATTTGGTTGGTTTTAAAAAATATTACCCAAGTACTTAATGACCTTTTGCTATGTCTGCACTATCCTATTTATAGATGCGCAGGAGTACAAACAGCAGAATGACGCCAAACAGAAATTGCAATTTTCATAAATAATGTTCTTAACTTTGCTGTCACTGAGCTCATTATTGACAGAAATAGAGAGCTGTGTACTGCACCGATGCTTTCATCCAAACCCATTAATGCGCTGTGTGCATTTATATCTAAGCTCATAGCTGAGATGGCGAGCTATCTAAAGCAGTGATGCATTTGAGTGATATCTTCAGGGTGGCATTTATAATGAACATGTCCACTCTCCTGGATGGGCGTACAGGCAGGAACTCAGGTCTTTGTTTTTGATCTTCCCCCGGCTGTCTGATGCATTAACTCGCTTCTTTCAGCAGATGCACTTATAAATGAGTCACATCATTTTTCATGTTGAGGAGCGGCTCTTTGAGACTCATTGTAAAATGTGGCCCTACAGCTGCACAATGTGACTCTTTAGTACATTAAGTCACTATCTCCTCACAGATACATTTAAAAGTAACATACAGTTGTCATATTGCAGTTGTTGTGCATTAGTGAGTCATTATGTTGCTCTACGTGCATAAAGTTATTGTAGTCTATGCTGAATGCAAATGAAGTTGGCAGTATAAGGTTGACGGCTCCTGTTTTAGGCTTCCATGTTTTATGGTGTCCACCTCACTGAGTGAAACAAAAGTGATTTCTTCATTTTTTATTGTTCACAGTGATGCATTGCCATGTGTAATGTGTGACATTTCATGCTGTGTTTTTGGTGGCTGTTGATCGTACAATTTGATGAGAATTTGATGTACATTTTCTTTGGACTCTAAAGATCTAAATCCTGATGTCATCTCAAGCTCAAATCCTTTTTTTGGCACATCCAGCTTCAGACTGATTGGTTGAAAAAAAGCTGTACAGCAAAAAACAACGTATCAAATCCAAACCACACTTGGTGGTGGTCTGAATGCCCAGAATGCACTGGGCCCATTGCTTGTTTAGGTTGTTGCTACTGCAGACAGCCAAGAGGCATTACACTAAGATTAAACTGGAATATTAAATGTTAAATGATATATACTAGTTAAATAAACTCTTTCAAATTAGTCCCACTCATCTCCAGTTAACCTTTGTTTAATCTGACCTTGATGATGAAATAAATGTCTGTGGCCCATGAAGCCCACAGTCTGTTGTTGAAGGTTTCAGCCTGTGTGCCAATACCACCAGTGCTATAAAGCTAACAAGTGCTCATTTAGTTACTCTTCTCACAGCACTTAGTTCAATAATGCATCTATAATGGCTCTCTCCAAGCACAACTTAACTGTATATCTCATATGTTGTGAACTGGACCTCTGGGTATTGTAGCATATTTACTACTTTAAAGCAGAGCATCCACTATGTCACTACAGCACTAAGATACAGACGCTTCAGTGGTTTCGGCTTTCATTGAAGACAAGACAGTGTCACTGTGTTGATTGTTCAGGATCACATCAGTGCTGAAGAACTGTGAGACTGGAGAGGAAGGGAGGGCAGAAACACCGGAATATAATACAATTTTGTATAAGCACTTCCATAATGATGGTGAGTGGATCCACGTGGGCTGACTAACACAGCTGCTTCTGCAAATTGGCCCAATCCCAGAGCTCTGTAGACATTGTGATAGTGATTGTCTGGTGTCAGTTGGTGCTCTTTGGGCTTGGTTTTGCTGGATGTGCCTTCTTGGCTTGCAAATTCTCTGTTTTTCTTTCATGTAGAAAAACACTTGGTCTATTCCTGTGCGTTTTCACACGACTCAGTCGACAGTGTCAATAGCACAGTAATATATTCATCCACTGCCATGTCCGAGGGGAGCAATAATAATTAAAATTAGTTACAAGATAGAATGTGTGTTGGTGTTGTGTCATTTGGAAACCATTAGCTTTTTATCTGTCATAGAAAAGTTTATGTTTGAGACCCTAGGAGTGAGAAACTTTAACAAGGAATTATGACTCAACAGATGTTCACTGACTTTGTTAATAGATCACCCTGTTCATGCAAAGTCAGCTATGTTGCAATTAAAATCATTGCACCATGTCCCTTCTTCATTACTTTCCCAACAAGTTGTGTCTGATTAAATTTTGGTGGTCTCTGCAGGTTAATGTTGGTGGTTAGTCAGGGGTCTTTAGTTTCACACAGTTTTTCTCTGGGAGGCCTGAAGGGAAACAGAGAACTAGCAGTGCTGTTCAGGGATCCAGTGACGCTATAGGGAAACAGAGGAAAAAATGGATGGGAACACTAACTTTTTCAGACAGATGTGTTGATAAGACCTCAAAAGGAAAGGCTGTGAGAGGTCGGAGGCAGCACTGGAGGAAAGAGCAAATGGGACAAGAGGGGCTGAAGAAATGCCAGAAACAGATTAAAATATTCCTTCTTCTTCTTACAGTTTTAGCTGCTGCTCAGTCATATTTCCTTTCAGACTATCCCTTCATCCCTACCTCTATATTAGCTGCTGTCAGACATCCCTGTGCTACAGCACTGATTGATGACCTCATCTGGGAGTTAACATGACACACTTTGTGTCAAGTTTTCAAACTGCTGCATTCAAGCTCTTTATTGTCCTCTTTACTCAATAACTTGAAACTTTTCATCCCTTATTGTTACCCGATCTCTTTAAGTCTCAGCCCTCTGCCATGCAGCATGTGTTGAACAGAAAACACACTTAATTCTTTTGGCCAAGAAACGGGTTATAAATACTTTGGATTGCAGGGAGAGGCCTCTCAACACACCCTCACAGTGTTGATGAAACCGCAGAGCTCTGATTGATGACTGCACCTTCAGTCCGGTGCCCTGGGGTTCATCTATAGTATGTGGGTGTCCTCTGAGTGGAACCTCTTATTTCCTGCAAAGACACAAGGGTGTGAGTGTTTTACAGTAAAATATTTCCACTAACTTTTTTAAACTCATCTTTGTTTTTTGTTTGTTTTTTTACTTTTTTTCCCTGTAAGGGATCCTGCAGCCCCTCATTGTTTTAACCACCACTTTATCTCTCATTAAGAAGAGTCAGCAATGAGGGATTGGTCAGCAGAGAATTTTAGTGGGGAAAATAAAGCTTTTTTTAATGGCAATATGTGGACATGCCAAGTGTGTTGTGAAATCCAGCATGGCTTTTTGGAACAATAAAAGCCTCCGTGGTTGGTGTGTGGGGTTTTTTTACAGGAGTTGTAATTATCCATTAGATGTGTCAGATCTATTAGATGTTCTCTGGATGGTCAGTTAAAATGCATGTCAGGGAATTTGGTTGGTCATGGCAGTCTGCTCCTAATGACAGGTAATGCTCATACATGAAGTCACAGCCTCTTCTGATCAATATGTACCCAGGCTCTTTCATCAAGTTGCTCCTTATTTGCAATAGTTTTCCAGTCATTTCTTCATCTAAAAAACATGTTTCTCAAATTTAATCAGAACTTTTCTTATCATTCTGTCAGGTCTCCGGGTTTTAGGTCATGTTTTCTTTTATTTTGAAATTTCTGTTTCTTCCTGTTTTATTTTGTAGTCTAACCTCTTGTCTCGTTTCAGGTGTTTTTGCTTCCCTTCCCTCCACCTGATTACCTGCCCCGCCCTAATGTGTTTCACCTGTGTCTGATTGTCTCCCCTTCCCCTCTGTATATTAGTTGTGCTTTTCCCCTTGTTCGTCGCCAGTTCGTCTTGTTGTTCTCGTTCCAAGCGTTCCAGCCTTTTTTTCCTTGTGATTCCTCAGCCAGTGTATGACCTGTTTTTGGATCTCCGAGTTTTGCCCTGCCCTTCTGTACCGTTGCCTGTTTTGGATAGATCTCCTGTTTTAGAACTCTACCTGTTTATTTCGACTTTGACTCTGCCTTTCACCATTTGTACTGTTTGCCTGAACTTTTGAAGTAAATTCTTTGAACTCTAGGCAAGGCAAGGCAAATTTATTTGTATAGCACCATTCTTACACAAAGCAATTAATAGTGCTTTACAGAAGAAAAAGAAAA
>JAVQJX010032082.1:0-10824 GCA_036025115.1 Ambassis agassizii | reverse complement strand
GGTAAGAACTCAAACATCTTCACACTATAAACACACACAATCTAATTAACCAATCAGATGACAGCTACTTACACGAGATAAACCTCTGGGCACCGAAACTTGGAACCGACAGACGAGGCATGTTTCAATACCAAGTAGAACCGTCACATTTCGGTCGGTGCCAAGAAAGAACCGACATTTGGTGCCCAGCCCTAATGATAGGTGAGTGATTAGGGTTGGGTATTGAAATCGATACTTTCAAAACGGTATTGGTTCCTAAACGGTATTTAAATCGGTTTTAGCCAAAGCTGGAATGTGTCAAAATAACAGAACGGTGGGGGAGAGAGAGAGGCAGCTCCTCTATTCACCCATTATTTCTGGTTCATCGATGTATAAAATAATGTTTGAATAGTATTATAAGTCACATAAAACGTTTCCAATAAGTAATAACAGCGGTAAACAGAATGACGCGCGCTCCATGTGAGATAACGCTCCTCTACATGTCGATTGTTGCATTCAGCCGCGTCAACAACTCACACAGTCAGAGGAGTGAACCGTCTACTTCACTGATACTCTTTGGCAAACATGTGAGAGCACAAGGCCGTACGATTGGATGTTTGTGACTGTCCCTGCTCACCTTCTCTGCGTTCTCATTTTGTCCACAGGAGCTGCACTCGGAGCTGTGAACGGCCTGAGGATGGGACTGAAGGAAACCAGAGACATGGCGTGGTCCAAACCTCGTAACGTACAGTGAGTATTTAACTCGCACTGAGAGGACTCCCCTTTGTTTTTCACTTCAGATGTCCTGTGTAATCAGCGATTTCAACATTTTCTTCATCTTCCTCAGGATTCTCAACATGGTGACCAGACAGGGTGCATCATGGGCCAACTCTCTGGGCTCTGTTGGTAAGCCTGTCGCATGTTATTGAGTCACGTTAAAGATAATTTAAATCGGTTTCTAACGCTTTCTGTCTTTGCAGCCTTGTTGTACAGTGTCTTTGGTGTGGCCATAGAGAAGGCCAGAGGAGCCGAGGACGACATCAACACAGTGGCTGCTGGGACGCTAACAGGGATGCTTTTTAAATCTGCCAGTACGTATCTATGATCAGATTGTATGTAAAAAAAAAAAAATCTGTGGACAACCAGACAGCTTGCGTTAAAAGAATCCTAGTTACCTGTTGCTAAGGCGTCTCTCTGTCTGTTTAGGTGGTGTAAAGGGAGTCGCTCGGGGAGGTCTGGTTGGTCTGGCCTTGTCTGGTGCCTACGCTCTCTACAACAACTGGGACCATCTCACAGGCTCCTCCTCCACATCCCGGCTGTACTGAAGTCTCTCACACACAGCTGCTTCTCCCACAGTGGGGCCAAACATCTCGAGGACGCTGCCTTTAACCATCTGAACCCCACAACCTGCAGGCAGGTCAGAATTTCATCACGAAAACGACAATTAAAAAAAAGAACCAGGCGTAAGGTTCAAACCACTTAACAGACTTAAAAATTAAATTCCTGAGTCCAGTTAGGAAGCCATGATTGACTGTTAAATGTATACCTGGGTTGATCTTGACTTCTTAGCTGTTACTCTGCACAAAAGAGTGTTTTAATTCTTTACTTAAAGCCCACAAATTCTGCAGGGGTTCAGAAGGTTATAACTGTCACTCACAGAGGAGTTGGACTCAAAAAAAAAAAAAAAGACTGGACTGAACCCTTCTGGAAATCCAGACCGTCCTCGAACGCCTTTCCCTTCATTCAGTTTGTCCCCTGAGGTGTTCCTGTCACTGATCACATCAGTAATGTGTCCATTTCCACTGCAGGAACTGGAGCGAGTTCCTGCAGTTGAAGCTTAAAGACAGCACCTTGTCTGGATGTTTAATAGAGGTTATATGATTGTTTTAAGTTTTCAAATTCCACAATGACCTTTGATGACCTCTGGTTTTTGGACTGAAAGGCTCACAAAGTTTCACGGTCAATTCAGCTCATATTTATTCAAGCGAATCTTCAACATGAAATCACTGTAAAAGCTGTTCATGTGCATCAAACTTGCTGTAAGATAAATAAAATGTTCACAGACGGCGATGTTTTCAAACAGTTTTATTGTACAGTGGAGGTCAGTGTTGATTACACACAACATGTTCGTGTCTGTGTGACGGAGCTTATGTTGGCTGTCAGCGGCGCTCAGTGCAGGAAGAAGTCCCTGATCCGTGTGGCCTCGATCCAGGGAATGTAGGCGACGGTGCGGGTGAACACGCTGGGCTTGTTCTCCACGGTGCAGCCGATGGGGCCGAAGCTCACCACGCCGTGCACCTCCCAGCGGTCCCAGCCCACCTGACACAGCAGAGGGCCGCCGGAGTCGCCCTGAGGACACAGACGTGATGAACAGGTGAGGACACAGTGGACATTAATGTCATTTCTTACCCCACGGCAGTGCTTACCTGACACGCAGCAGGGGGGTCCTCGGTGTCTCTAAACCCGGCACAGATCATGGAGTCCCGGACGCGGTCGCCCCAGAATTTCTTTTGCCGGCAAGTCTTGAAATCGATGATGGGTAGACGAGCTTGGTTCAGAGCTTCTGCCAGAGACACGTTCTCCTTCCCGCCTGCAACGAGACACGCCACATAAATAACTTAGCCACATGCTATGCTAGTTGCTAGCTACAATGTTGCAGACTAACAGATGTTAAAGCTCCCTTGTGGCACCATAAAGCACTACCTGTTGTAGCTTTCTGTTGCCACAAGGGGGCGATGTTAAAAAAAAGTGGTTTAGCTGTTGCACTATCCTTGACATGTTAGCATCTGTGAGCTAAATGCTAACATTTAGCTCACAGATGCTAACATGTTGTTTGTTTCCACTCACCCCGGGTGTCTCCCCAGCCTGTGACCCAGCAGTAGTGTCCTGGTCTGAGGCTGGTCTGCTTGCGCGGCAGGCAGGCGTAGCGAATAAAGTTTGAAGGTAGGATGTCTGTGCCGGCTTTGACCAAGGCGATATCATAGTCCAGCTCGCTGTGGGCGGGGTAGCGGAAGTTCTCGTGGCGGTAGATCCTCTTGACCGGGAAGATCCTCTCTGCAGTTTCTGAGCGCTTCAGTTGGTGTTTCCCCAGGACAATCCTCCAGCTCCCAGAATCCTCTGCTTTACCTCTGAGGGCGCGAAAGACAAATGGTTTGTAAAGTGTGTGTGTGAGTTTAAAAGCAGACATGTTGTGTTTGCCGTACTTCTGGAAGCAGTGAGCTGCAGTGAGGATCCAGTTCTTGTGGATGAGAGTTCCCCCACAGACGTGAATGTAGTGTTTACTTCCTCTCGGACGAACCTGTGAGAAGAACAAACATTTGGTCATGTGACTGCCGAGTCAATCATGGCTTCCTGGTTGTGTAGAGGAGTGCATCATGAGTTAACAGTTTACCTGCAAAGAGACCTGCCAGGGCCAGGAGTGAGGTCTGGCCTCGTTCCCGGACACAATCCTCTCCGCCATGTTGGGCTTGAAGTGAGCCATGCCGCAGTCCTTGGGCCAGTCTAAAAGAGGAGAGAAATGCCACATGTGAACACACACGTTCTAATGGTTCGTCCCAAAGGTGTGTGTGTGTGCTTGCCCTCACCCAGGTGCAGGACTTTGTGTTGAGGCTGCCGTCCGGGCGTGAGCGTGTATGCGGTGGCGGGCAGGAATGCCTTGCTCAACAGCAGCGGCAGAGATAGAAGAAGGAGCAGAGGAGGAGGTCCTGGTGCAGCCATCGTCTTCCACAGAATCACCGGCCGGCACACATCCCACGCTATTTATACCAGGCAGCAAACACACGCAGAGGTACATACACTATGTGTTACTTCACAGTGCGCACACACACAGGAACAATGAGCAGTGTCACAACAAAGCCGGAGCGCTGGATCGTTCTCCTGTAGCTTTTGAGTTTTTCCACTGCAGCTGAGAAAAATCAGCACTTTCACAAACCTATAGTTTGTTTCTCACAAAGGCTGCACACAACACAACATACAGCTCCGTACACAAACAAACAAACATCACGACGTACAGGACGGTGCACAAACAAACATCACACTGACACAGTGACCCGAAGGTGACCTTTAAGTCTTCATTCTCAACTTCTGGGAGTCATGGTTGATGCTAACATGCTAAAATGCTACGTTAATGCTTCTAGCTGAAAATCCTTTAATGTGTTAGCATGTTAGCTCTCTCTGTTCTCTTGTCTGAGGGTTTTTGGATGGTGAGTGATTGTTTGTGTTGCTAAAAAGTGGCTAACTAGCACAGCAGACACTGTAGTTAGCATGTGCAAGTAACCTTCATTTTTTAGGTAACCCTTGTGATGCTAACTTCCTGGTTAGCATGCTATTCCTGCTGGTATTATTGTACTTAACTGAAAAACAGCCTGTTAGCATCGCTAGCTTATATTATATTATATTTGCACAGTAATGTTGATCAAAAATATATAACAATATATAGAGAAAAAACAGCTGGATATAAATAACATAAATACATAAAAGGTCCCCCCTCCTCTCTGTACACACGTGTGAAAATATGACAACAATAACCGCAGTGGAAGCCACTAGTGAGCTTTTTCACTGCGGTGAATGACAGAGAATGTGCCCGCTCATCTGAATGGCTGCACCTGAATGGTCACTGTGGTTCACCCAGTTTACACACACACACAGCGAGTGTTTACATATGTGTTTAAATGAAGTCACATCCTGGACTTTGTTAGAATACTGAATGTGCAAATGATGTTGTGTTGATGTTTGTTTTTTTCTAAGAGGAATTATAGAGATTATTTGACTTTTTGTTGTTGTTGATGTTGTTGTTGTTGTAGCACAAAAAGGAAAATGTCCAACAAAACATTTTTATTTATCACTGCTCAACAGAAACACCAGTAAAATGTGATTTTATGACGTTCTAAATTAACAAAGATATGATTAGTGAATCGTTAATGAGTCACGTTTTCACTAAATGGATCGTAATGCGAGAGGCTTGAGCGTCACTCATGTGTCTTTCTGGAGCTGCCGCACCAGCCGGGCCTCCTCAGTCTGATCACGCTCTTCTTCCTGATCTGTCCGCTCCCACGTGACGGGGACTTTGGTTGACCTTCCTCTCCGTAAACTTCATTGTCCTGTTCCTCGTCTCCCTCTGCTCTGCTTCTTCTTGGAGGAGCTTCGTCCCTTTTCCCGCCTCCTTCATGCTCCACCTCTGGTTCACCCTCCACCTTGCTCGCTACGATCGGTTCTGGCGGATTCGCTTCAGACAGAAGTGGTGGTTTTGGTGCTTTCTTCTTCTTTGAGGAACGTCTCGGTGGTTTCGGGTTGTTCTGGAGATCCAGATGTTTCTGTATGGCTGTGCTCAGCACCTGGGGGTCCATCGTGGTTCCGTGGACCTCCCACGTCATCCCGTCCTCGTCCCACTGCACCTGCTTCATGCTGCTCCTCCTCCCCATCTCGTCTTTTTCTTCCACCTGGGCCTTCAGGCAGGACCTCGGCCGGTCAGAAGCCTCACCGGCCGGGTCGTCAATGTGTTTCTCTTCCTCTTCCCCGCTGCTCGCTGGGAACATGCTGGAAGTCGGTGACACCAGGTTGGAGTTTGATCCCACAGAGGACTTCAGGTTCAGCCTGGATCCAGGCGGCGAGCCCAGAAGAGAGTGAGAGCCCATGTTGGAAGGGGTCAAGGTCTTCCTAATGTCCCACCAAGAGCCGACCGGAGAAACCGTCTGCACAGCTGCGTCCACCATTTCCAGCTGTGAGGTCATGGTGGCCTCCTCCATCTTTGGAACGCCCTCCCTGGCGCTCAGGTTGCAGCTGCAGCTGTGATCTAGTAGAGAGTCACTCAGAGAAGAAACCAGTGGTGACCGCCAGACTCGGCTTGCTAGGCAGCTTTGGTCAGGTTGCATGGGCAACTCAAGATGGCACACTGGGGCAGACTCCTCTGGTAGAGAACTTGGTGTCTTGACTGGGCTCCCTTCTTCCTCCAAAAACTGCGCACTGGGCGTCCTCTGTGTCACTTCGTCAGCAAGGCATCCAGGATCCAAAGACCCTCCTGTTAGGCTAACGGATGACGGGATCGGGGACGGGAACTGAAACAAAAGCACATTGTTCTCCAGGAAGATCTCATCGTCTGTGGGCTGGAGGGCATCCGGCGAGGTGGGCTCACTCAGCAAAGTGTCTTCGGGCTCATGTGGTAAAGGAGGCGTGTTGAGTGGAGAGATGAACGGGGAGGGCGTGGTCAGTGGAGAGGTTAGTTTGGACATTGGAGAGTCTGGTGCAGTGGAACAAGGGGTGTCCTGGGTGAAGCTGCCGGGTCGGGAGAATCCTCCTCTCCACACAACCGTGTCTGGAGTACTACTGCGGCTGTGCGTGCCGCCGCTGCACCCGCTCCACCGCTGCACGCTGGAAATCCAGCGCTGGGTGAGAACAGGCGGGTTGAGCGATTCCACGTTCTGGGTTGTGAGGGACAGCCGGTTGGTGTTGATGGGCTGAAAAATGTTGGGGTGCACCTGCTGCAGTGTGCCTGTGTTTGTGTTTGTGCTGGAGCTGCGCCTCAAGTCCAGTCTGGTCCAAGCTGGGTCACGCTTGTGAGGTGGGTCCGTCGCCATGACGACGTCCATGGAGCTTTTAGAGAGGGAAAAAATGGGCGCCCGGTCGTCCTCGTCCTCTGCCACACCAGCCTGACTGGAGTATGAGAGAGACTGAGTGACCGAACAACACACCGACTGGTGGCTCTCGGATAAGGGGCGCCTGGGCCTCGCCATGGCAACAGCACCTGTAAAGGATAACGCAACCTTTAGTGTTTGAATACAAAATCCAAGATGGCTGCTTGTTCAACTTGTGTTTTAGCCACAAGGGAGCAGCAGAAACATAATCTGAAACCAGCATGTGGTTAGGAAACATTTTTAAAGCAATAAAATGTTTATTCCTGTTGCTGTGCGCCCCCTGGTGGTCATGTAATGAACTGAATTTGGTGGAGATGTTTTTTATGGCTGTTGGAGCTGCCACTTTAAAAAAAATTTACTTTAAAAGAGTTTAGTGGATGAGGACCATGAACACACACACACACACACACATACACATATACACCAGAGACTCCCCAGATTACCCAAAGGAGATTACACAATCCAGATTATTCCATTGTTGAGACTTTAGATTGTTTGAAGCTGATTTTAGCGAGCGTTTAGCCACGTGTTGAAACAGCAACTTTATTAATATATTATTAATTCTATTTAAAAGCACAAAAAACATCCATATTTGGGTGTTACTAATCCTTCTTTTTGTGCCAGACAGATTACACCCACACTGACAGATTGTTTGTGTGCACTGAAGAGAGTAATTTGACCAAACACAAACTGATATTAAATCAAACTAATAAAGGAGACATCCCCTCTTACCTGAGCTCACTGTTTCCTCTGACGACTTCAGTCCAGCTTTTCTACGAGTGAATCATTTTCCTTGCGTGCGTGCGCTACACACAGTGAGCCATTACTCCACCTTTAGCCCAACAAGGATTAAGCTTCATCTCATTAGCCATTGTCCAATCTGTGAGCAGTCTGAGTCAGTGTGTGTGTGTCAGCGATCAGTGGCTAATGAGCATTTTGATTCTGAGTTAAAGTCAAGTCAGCTGTCATATCACACGTGGTTACACATGCTAATTGTTCCCTGACTCTGTGGATTTAACTCTCTGTATTTATAGATCAGGAACCACCACAGCGTGATGAGGCTTCTTATTTATTTAAAGGTTCACTTACTGTAATATTAAACCTTTTAAACATCACATAAGCATGATGATTTTTCATTTCAGTCACTAATTGAGTTAGCATGCTTATTATTATATATAGAAGTCAGTCATTATTGTTGACATGACAGAAACCTGCAGTTCTTTAAGTGGCCACTAGAGGCAGCTCTGTGATTACTTTTTGCTTAGAATACAGTGCAGACTAGATGCTACTGTTACATGAATCTGGGGTTAGCTTGTTAGCATGCTAACCTGACATTCTGTTCTGAGGGTCAGTTAATTTTTACTCCACGCAGATAACATCTCACTGCGGTGAGAACCAGCCAGCTGTGTCTGTGCCTCTCTCTCAGTGAGCTGCTGAACACATTACATGGCAGGTGAGAACAAAGACTGCTTTAAACCTTTTCTCTGACTCCAAACTGACTTCCATTTAGGATTTTATGCTCTTTCAGATCTGGTCTTACTGCTGGTCGGTCTGTCTGTCTGTTGAGTCTGATGTTGTGCTGTCTGTGGACGAGGAGGAAAAGGCAGAACCAGTACCAGGAGCTGGTGTCCACGGTGCCATCAGTACCGCCATGCTCTGCCCCCGTCATCCTGGTGTCTCAGGTCTCCTGGTCGATGTCAGTATTTATTTATTTATTTATTTATTTATTACATTTTCCTCTAAATTCTGGTGCCTCTTTTTTTTTTTTTTTTACTCCTGTCTTTTGTCTGTATGAAAGGCCAGATGAGATTCCTTTCACTTTGCCTCCTCGCTTCATCGCACAAAACCACGAAGATGTGAGAAACACTGACAAAGAGGGGGAGGAGGAGGAGGAAGAAGAGATGAAGATGGAGGCCCGACGGGATATACTGGCTCATCGTGGGTCGCTTTCAGTGAGGAGTAGGTGTTATCTGTTTAAAACTACACCTTAAATTAGCATGCTAGCCGCTCGGAGTGCAGAATGCCTGCCCCCTAGTGGGCACTGGGCGAGCTGCAGTCACTCTGAGCCACATGGTGGTGCCAGAGTTCCTCCATGTGTTTGTTCACCTCTTGTCATCAGGTTGGTTCCCTGTGGGGACGGTGCTGGCCGGTCTTTACTCTGTGCCTCCACTGAACGAGGTGGTGGCTCCTCCTCCAGGCATGGCCACCCGCCTCTGCTTCTCTGTTGAGTATCGGCACAGCAGCGAACAGCTGATGGTTTCTCTGCTCAGACTTGGCAACCTCCCTCCCCGTTTCCATGGCAACGTGACGCTGGTGGAGCTCCGGCTCCTGCCAGATGACCGGCGGCCTCGCCAGGCGAAGGCCCGGGGCACAGGGCCCGACCCGGAGTTCAACGACTGCTTTGTTTTCCAGGTGAGCACACAGAGAGTTTTAATGCTCTCTCTCACACACACATGTATTGACCTCTTGTTTTTCCTCAGGCGTCAGCAGTGTGTGTGTCTCAGAGCACCCTGAGTGTTTGTGTGCTGAGTGTGAAGCAGGGCGGCAAACGGCACGCCGTGGGCAGGGTGCTGTTTCCTCTGGAGGGCGAGCTCGGTCAGGCCGGCAGGGTCGTCTGGAGGGAGCTGGAGACTGAGGACGACACACAGGTACACAAACACACACACAGCTGGCGTAGAAATATGCCTTCACTGTGTGTTTGTCTCTCTCAGTGTTCAGAGCTCGGTGACCTGCAGGTCTCCCTCAGCTACAGTTCGTCTCTGCAGCGCCTCTCGGTGGTCGTCCTGAGCGCTCGAGGTCTGCAGCTGCTCACACATGCAGGTATATGAGGTCTGTGTCCACACAGAGCGTTCAAACACACTGCACTGCATCCTCAGAGTCTGTGTCTCCCAGGTGTGTGTGTACAGGTGAGCTTGCAGATACACACTCGGGTGGTGAAGATGAAGCGCAGCGGTGTGGTGAAAGGTAACAGCGAGCCGCACTTTAACTACAGGATGACCTTCAAACTGAGACCTCAGCACCTGGACGAGGCCTGTCTGAGGTTTGAGCTGCAGCAGCCCAGAGACGCCAGCGCAGGTGACCAAAATACCTCAAACACATCCCACCAGTAACATCACAATTCAAACTTTTGGGCTGAATGTTGCTTTCAGAGTCTCCGGCCCAGCTGGGTGTGCTGGTCCTGGGTCCCTTCATGTATGCCAAAGGCCCACAACTACAACACTGGATGGACATGATCAACACGACGCAGGAACCCGTCAAACTGTGGCACGGACTGAGAAGGGCCACTTAACACAACACACACAAGACCAGAAATACAGCTGATATTAAACTGATTAGATAAACATAAAGGTGATTTTTGATGCTAATTTTAATACTAATAAATTATATCAAAATTTCATTTTGATATTGAAAATATTTCATTCTGAATGTATTTTTATGTTTTTTTTTATTTTATATGTTAAAATCAATAAACTCTTTTCTTCGTTTTAAATTTGTTTTGTGCTCTTAATGTTTCATTATCACATATCTATGAATGTTTTCCTATTGTACTTCCGGCTTTTGTCCGGCAGATGTCAGCAGCCTGCTCTTTGCGCAGCCGCAGTTTGAGGCAGAGAATGAGGAAGTGATTGCTGCATGAATGGAAACGTGTGCTGCTGAGTGAGGACGTTTTAAAACAAACTCTTGACGCGGTCATGTGCGTTTGTTTAGCTTCTTTCTCACCATGAGGATAAATGAGAACACTTTAGTGGAGGGACACAAAGTGCTGCTGGTTCCTTACAATGAAAACCACGTGCCCAGGTAACCTTTGTTCCTCCTCTCGTGCATGTTTATAACATCAGATCACTGTAATGGATAGTATGTGAAAATGTGCTTTATTTTGGAGGAATATAAAAATATCTGACACCCACAACAAGCCTCATTTAGCAGATATATATATATTATATTATGTTATCTTTAGAAAAAATATATATGTGTGTAGTTTCACCAGAAGGTGGTGCTGTAAAGGATAAAAATGAGAAGGAACTAATAATGGCTTTCTGGTGTCTCTACCAAGCAGCAACATCCGGGTCTCAGACTTGAAGCCCATGTTGAAGTGCTAAAACATGTAATTCACCCCGCAGCCTCTAGGGGCTGGCTCCAAAAGCGAGTCATTTCCCATAGACTCCCATGTTAAAATCGCCAACTTCACAGCATAAATAAACATGTTTACAGCCTG
>JAVQJX010032007.1:0-13585 GCA_036025115.1 Ambassis agassizii | reverse complement strand
GAAGTGCTAAAACTTGTAGTTCACACCGCAGCCTCTAGGGGTTTGGCTCCAAAAGTGAGTCATTTCCCATAGACTCCCATGTTAAAATCGCCAACTTCACAGCATAAATAAACATGTTTACAGCCTGGTACAAAACGCCATTCTGGTCTCAACTGATTTATTCTAGTGGCAACTGTACGGGGTGAATTTTTTTATAACTCACTTGTTTTAATTATATTCCGATTTAAAATTACGCATAATTACCTTCACGTTTCCGCGACTGCCCGCCCACCTCAGCTCCACAACTCGCACCGATATAGAGACAGAAATGACATGCTGCTGTCTGAATAAGATAAATAACATCAGGTTAGGTAGTTTGCTTAATAAAATGAGAGGGATAGGTCTCTCTCTTTATTTTACTACTTCTGTTGCTGATCTGGCGAAATATGGAAAATAAACGTGCAGCAGCGGAATGAAACCAAATCACACACAACGTGAACTCACCCATGCGCGGACCTGTGCCCGAACCGAACACCCCGTACCAAAACGGTTTAATACAAATACATGTATTGTTACACCCCTATATAAAAGTATAATATAAGTAAAGGTATATGCCTAAGATGACAAACACTGCTTCAAGATAAGATGTTAGTGCCTTTACTAGGGGCCAAAACAGGGTGCAGTACCTCCTCACACTTTAGCTTCCCACTGTATGTGCCACACTTCCAGCAGAGCTCTCTGGATCCGGTGGGCTCAGTCCAGGTGTAGTGCACAGCTCTTCCAGCCTCAAGCTCCTCCTTCTCAGTCTCCTTCTGAGAGCTGCATGCACATAACCCAGATACACACATACCATAAATATCAGTAAGGTTATTGAAAAAGACTACAAATACTCCACTACTTTAAGATGGCAGTAAGCAAATACAGATGGCATATAACAGAACCCATCCACCAAAAAAAAAAAAAAAAAAAAAAAAAGAGTATATTAACAGTTCCCTTTAACAAATAGAAATATGGCAGGACATGACAGAGGCAATGGCCCAAAGGTCCCCAATACTTCTCCTGGAAAGATAACATTTCATCAAACAAAGCTGACATAAGAAAATAAATTCCAGACAAGAAGAGGAAGTGGAAAAGGCACAATCTACAGACGGAGATACTACTAGCCGATGCAACAGAACTAGTAAAAGAAGTAGGAGGTGTGATTCCTTTGGAAGTAGCATTCAAAACTAGCATATCTAGAAGTAAAGATGAATGCAGATTATCCAGCTGTTTATGTCTAACCTGCTCCTTTTACTTTACTCTGGTAATAAATAAGTAAATTAGCAAATGGTGTGCCAAGTTGAGTAGTTAAAATTTTAGTTCTGGTGAACAAATTATGGTGACTACAACACAGCAAAGGAGCAGATTACACTGACAGAGCAGAATCAGAGCTGAAGCCATCTACTTATCTTTACTTGCACTCATCATATGACACACTTTGCACTCTATGATCTTATCACATTAAATCAACTCTGACATAAACCCTTTATTACTATTATCAGGGTTTTTCAGCCTTCCAGCTTTGTCATCATTTTATGCTGTACTTAATTCTGCCCTCCCCCCGCCATCTTTCATTGTGGCATGCTTTATCTGCCAACCTAAATTTCATTTACTTCCTTTAGGGGGTCATTTGGTTTTAAGCAGTGGTGAAAAATGTCAATAGTTTGATTTCCTTACGTTATGCAGTTTCATTTGAGCATTCCTTTAACTTTTACTAACTAGTCTACACTCAGCTTTTCAAATCCTGACATTTAACTTAATGCAGCACTTTCATGTTTAAGTAGTTTAAAGCTCCCCCTCTCATTCTGCACTCCCTTTCCTTCTCAGTCTTGAGTTCAGAGTGTGTCAGAAGAGTTTCCCCCTTTTCATATTGTTCTACCTGCCCTCCTCCACTGAGAAGGAGAGGTCAGCCAAAAACGAGGTTTCTGTCCGGGCGCTGCATGATCCACAACACACAAAACATAAATTGCCATCAGCAAAACAAATCATATGAACTGTGACAAAATGTCACTCATAAATGAACTGCAGCAACATAAAAAGAGTATAGTTATTCAAGAAACACATTTAAATGAAATGCAAATATGAATGCTGAACTTGAGGAAACCTGACCTCAGTTCAGCTCAAACAAGATGAGGAAGAGGACAAAAAAAATCGCTCACCTCTGATTGAACTGAAGCGTCTGGTCTTTGGTATGGTTGATGATGAGGAAGGGGGCTGCGCCGTCATGGTACTCAGAGAAGCGGATGGTGGCTGAATGATCTGACAGATTCACATCTACAATAATGCCACCCACCTGCAAAAACAAAATGTACGCACTGAATATTCTAATAAAAAGTTTGGTATGAAATGATGTAACAGGTCTGTCTAGACACACAAACACGATATTGCTGTAGTGTACATGTACTTACAGAGTTGTCCAGATGCAGCAACAGGCAGTTCTCAGGTCGTGTGAAGTCAATAATCTGAGGAAGTGACAAACAACCTTCTACTTTGATCTTCAGCCGCTTAGTGTCATTTTCAGGCCAGAAGGGAATGGCAGCCTAAACACAGAAAGATTAAGACTCATTACTTTCTAAAATTTACAGTGGGGTCTAAGTTACATCATGCATCAGACATCATGCACATGATGTCTCCAACAGGGCTCTGACCTGTTCTGGTTGTGCTTCAGTCCAGTTATCTTGGCCCTCCTCACATATGTAGACACTATGTTTGGTTCTGTTCACCAGCATGTAAAACGGCACAAAGGTCACGATGCGGGTCAGACTGAAACTGGTCGCGTCAATCTTCACGCCAACCTGAGGTCAGAATTACATTTTATTCCAATAAATATGGCTGAAATAAAAAAAAAAGGTTATACCATTACATATAATGTTATCTAAAGTCCTTACCAGATAATCTTTGTATCTTCCTTTACATTTCACATCTCCATGACTACCGACTGTGTCCAGAGAGAACTCATCTGACAGTTCGCTGTCAGAGATCATCAGACGTATCTGACAGAAGACAGATACAGAATTTAAATCACTCATAAAAAGGAAAAGCTAACAACAGACCTTTTAAATAAGTAATCATTTCTGTTCTTTACTTTGTTGTTTCGGAGGAAGTGGCGAGGCTTGAAGGAGAAGAGCAGGGGCATGTCGTAGTCCATGGGGTGCTTACGGTGGATATCATCAGCCTTGTACTGCAGCAACCTGCCTGTCTTGTTCATCATCCAGTACGGTGAGTGGATGGCAATCGTTGTCTGTCCTGGATCATATTTAACATGCACTGCTATGTCCAACTCAGCCCTCTTCCTCTCTGCCCCTTCTACATCATCTTCCTCATCTTCTCGCAGCGATTGGAACACAATGAAGGCGATCTCTTCCTGGTCACTGAGGAGACTGTACAACAGGATCAATTGTTTACACCAATTAGAAATGTAATTACAGACAGCAACCAAAAAGTGATAATAGATGCATTATCTTTCATCATAATGAATACATATCTACTGGAAACTACTTTGATTACAATGACGTCAAACCTGTACTCAGACGACCAATCTTGAGCCAGGTAGTCCAGGAGGCGGAGAGCGAGCCTTGATTGGTTGATGACTGCAGTGTGAAGCTGGGCTGAGTGGCCCGTGTCCAAAGTTGCCTCAGGAGAAGAGACTCCACTATCCTGTTGGGCACCAAGCATACAGGAGCAGTAAATATCTGGACTATCAGATCATTATTGTTACTTTTATTTATCATTACCTTGAAAAAGAGCTAGGACAAGGAATTCAAACTCACTGAACCTGAGCAGTGATACTCGGACATGTCCTACCTTTAGCTTGTAGGTGATAGGGTAAGGCAGCAGGTTGCGGATCAGGATAGAAGGCCACAGGTGAAGCACGAAGGGCACGTCAAAGTTCTCCCCAGCACCTCCAGTATGTTTGAATGTCACTGCATCCTTTAATGGCACAATGTTGATGGTCAACACACCACCCTCATTTCCACGGTGACGGCAGGTCTGCTGGAGGCGAGTCTCAGGCTGCTGGTTGCTGACATCCTCGTAACTGAAGCCCTCTGAGCACTCAAACTCACTCTGATTGTCCTCTGTAACAGGCTGAAGGCTCAGCTCTGACCTGAACGGAGGGAGAGCAGTAAAAACAGTGAGTGTTTAGGTGAAGTTCAGTGAAGAGCTTATGTGATTAAGGAAGGTTTGTTCCCACCTATATGAATCCAGTGGCACACAGAACTCCTCAGCAGGGAGAGCTGTTCCAAGACATGTGGATCCTTCAAAAACTTTGAATGGTATCGAAAAATGATTGATAAACTGCAAAAGAAAAGACAAAAACAAAACTCATTTGTTTTTCAATTCAAACTCAAATAAATAAATTGTTGCATCTATTGTTAGGCATTTAAAATTGTATGCTTTATGAAATTCCCGCAACAAAAATTATATAATTTACATAATGCTATGTCATTATAAAATACTCCACCCAAGATAGAGAAAACAATGGAATAAACAAGTGTGACATGTACCTGGAAGGGAGAGCGGATTTTGATGTACTTGCTGCCCTCTACAGAGTAAATCTGGCAGACCAGGAAACGAGTGACTCCTGAGTCTTTGTGCATTACACTGTACATCCCCCTGCCTACTTTGATCAGAGGAATCACACTTGCAGAGGTATGACCCTCGGGAGCTGAGGAAAAAGCAGAGGAAATAAGAATAAGTAAACCTAGCAGTAGTCATGACAATCTAACAATCTTCTTAAGTTAAGCTCTAGAACAAGTAGCTGAAAATGCCTAAAAAAATCTTACTAGGCTGTATGTAATAGTCTTTTCCACTCAAAGAGGTCATAGCTGAGAACTGATCTGAGTCTGTAGTGACTGAATAGTCCATCTCAAGGGTTTCGCCGTCCTGCAGCTGCACGGTGCGGTTGGTGCTGTGCTGTACGATGGGGCAAAACATCTCACTGTGACGAACAGACACCGACAGACCCAGACGGTTTTTTACTATAAATGGAGCTTCATCCTTTTGAAAACACTCCGCAGTCTGCTTTGCAGCCTCTGCAAATGCCTGAGGAAAGACATAAACACATTGTATACACATGTTCCACCATTAAATAGGTATTTTCTACAAATATAAAAACAGTCATTTTCTCACCATGCCCAAATTACTCAGCATGGCCAGTCCACATTTGGAGAGAGTGATGTTGAGCTGGTCTTTACTGCTAATGTTGATGACTGTCTTGTAGTCTGGGACGTTGTAATCCACTTCATCTGAGAAACGTGTTCCACAGAGTTCCACTGGCTTTTTCTTCATCTGGTTACAAGATGGAAAAACTATATATTTATCCGTGCACATGTAAGTTGTACTGTGTGTGTACTTTTTTTTTACAGTACCTTCAGTTCCAGTCTCCACGGTCTGAAACCATCTTTGGACTCTTCTTCTAAGGGCTCCAAAAGTGGCTCCCACACTCCCACCATCTCATTGTAATAGTGAACCTATTGACAAAACAAAACTTCAACAACCTGCTGTGTAAGATTTAAGACACAAAACACACTCAAATATAAGTGACACTAGTCTGGTTTGATGCTGAAGCTATAAATTTCATATAAATAAATTTGGGCTTGAGTGTTACCTCCAGGTTGAGCTCGCTTTTTAGGTTAATGAGTGTGGACCAGTTTTTTACATCTCCATGAAAGGATGATTTGGCCAAAAGCATGGGCACAGTGCGGTGTCCCACTCCAGCTTCCAGAGTCAGACAGATTGATTTGATGGACACCTGCAGCCATGGAGAACCAATGAATTCAGACACCCTGCATAAACGTATTGAAATAAAATATGTGCTGTATCTCATAATACAAAAGAACACCTGTAAGGATTCTCCCTGTGGTATCAATGGGGCCAGTGATTTAGTGTCTTCATCCCCCTCCTCTTCTAGAAACCACAGTTTCAGGTCCTTCCAACCTTGCTTCTCCCACAGGTCCAAAGGGACGGGGCTGTCCAGCTTTTCGGGGGTTTCTGCTGTCGGAGTCAGTACTGACTGGATGGTGATCACTGTGTTAATGATGATTGGAGATACCTGGGCAGAGAAGCATAATAATGTGTGTGAAATGTGTTTTATAACACATCCATAGTTCCAATTAAAATATTAGTAGCTAAATGACTATTTTTTGTGACTGCTTCATCAAATCTCTGCTCATCTGATCAGAAATATTGAAATTCTTTGACATCTGCATCTTTTAAACTCATTTTTTAATAGCAAGGCACTGAATAATGGAAACGCATCTGAAATACCTTCAATGTTAAAGCACTGATGGAGACTTCCATTGCCTGAGGGGAGGTTGGTGACTGAGTGCTCTGAAAGAACACTTTGCACGGCTGTAGTACTGTGGTCACATTGTTTTTCCTCTTTTCCATTAAGAAGGGGCACGCCACTACCTAGAATACCCACAATCAGACATTTATTACATAATATTTATGCAACTCTATTCATACTGTCTGTTTTTCAGTGTTAAACCTTGAGGTCTTTGATAACAGCAGTCATCTGTGATCCCTCTGAACCACTTTTCATCACCAGTTCACACTGTGTGGTCATCACCAGGGCCGGGGCGTCAGCTCGTGTTAGGTCGGCCACAAACACAATCTCTGGGTTACGCACCACAACATTGATGTCTGTCTTTGACACTGCAGCTGGAACTGTAAAAAAGCATTAGTTTAAATCAGCAGCGAGAAAAACTGAAATGGTGTGTTTTACTTAAAAAAAACAAAAAAACAAAACAAACAACAAAAACAAACGCCAGCTAACAATAGCTACATTAACTGATGAATCAGCTCACCAGACTCTTTTGATGTGACTGAGGAGTTAATGTTTTTCTTATCTCCAGCACCACTCTTGGGCTGTGGCACTTGCGCAAAACCCTGTTGGGTGCCCTTAAGAAAAATATCTGCCACTGTGAGCAGAAACTCCATGCTGGCACACAGGTACACGTCCTGCACCACTGTGTCTAAAGTGGTTCCTTCACGTCCCTGACGATAGTTCACCTCCACCATCTTGTTCTGTTCTGCACCAGGACGCATCGCTATCATCCTGGAGGAGTAAAAAAAAAAAAAAAAAAACAGCCCAGTGGAGAAACTGTGGTCAATATCCATACAGACAATATGTTTTTTATGCTACTTGGTGGTTTCTTGTACCTTGGTGTGACCATCTTCATTCTTGGCCTCTTGTCATCCAGAAGGCATGCAGCGAGCCGGACTGAGGCCTTCATGGAGCTGTCGGACAACATGTCTATGGACGTGGAGATGGTGCCAAGTGTGAACTCTGCCAGCTTCAGCTGCTTGTCGTGTGGGTCTAACAGCTGTATCTATAAACAACATTGAGACGCCCTCTGTGTGCTACATCTGTTTGGTATTAAAGATGTTTGTAGGTAGGTACTGTACATATCAATGCATTACCTCATTGTCATTGGGGCTGTACAGGACCACGGTCATGGAGTCAAACTTGAAATCTAATTTGAGCGTACTCTTTAGCTTACTGTTTTTCTGGGTTTCCACAACAGCAGCTATCACCACTGTGTTACCTAATGTGACATCAAAACACAAAGCACAGGCTTAATATGTTACCAGGTTTTGGTTACAGTGAGTCAAAACAGTTCCCTTCAAGGAATAGTTATCTGTGGTTTTAATGATTTGACTCCTTACTGCTGGCTGGCCCAGTGGTTCCAGATCCCTGGGACTCTTTGTTGGATACGGAATCAGATGTGTGGTCAGTGGTCGGCAGAGTAGCTGGAGGTTGAACAGCATCAGACTTTTCTGACAGGTTCTCGCTGAGAGTCCTCAGGACCACAATGATGTCATCCTGGCAGAGGATCAGCTGTAGAAAACACAGAACATGATTAAATATAAATTATTCTGATATAATGGTATAAGAAAAGAAAAACACTCAGGTGATGCTCACACTCATTGGTTTTAGATGAGCGGTTATCCCGATGTCAGGTATGCTGTGATACCAGTTGGATGAAAGATTTCTCTGGATTTCAAGGTCCAGGCTGACCGGCTTCAAAAGTTGGACCTCTCCCTGAAAACCTTCATTGATGTATGTGGTTCTGAAAAGCAACAACACACAACAGTAATTAAAAGAAAGAAAGAATATAAGATTACTGCATCTGTCATTCTTGTCAATCAAACACACAATAGGATAAAAGCAATAATTTGTCCTTCCTGGTCTCTGACCTGTACATCTTGAGGTCAGTCAGTCTTATAGTCATAATATCAACGACAGGTGGGATCTTGGTTTCACTTTTAATGGGCTGCTTGGCAAAACGGTTCTTCACTGACAGCCGACCGAGGTCAGCCACAATGACATTTGAGGAGGTGGAGGACTGAGGGAGGAAGATGACGGGTGCATTGAAGTGGACGTTAAGAGCGATGCGACTGCTCCGCTCTGCTAGTTCCTTCACACCTGATGCTGCCTTTTCTGCTGCCTGGACTGTCACTTCAGCCAGCGCTTCTTTAGCCTCCTGGAAGTTATTGATAAATGCCTGGCAGGAGAGAAATAAATATGGGAGTTTAGAGTTTAAATTAATGCATTATGTGGGCAACATGTAATATAATTTTCTTACCAGTATGGAGGAGACAAACTTGTTGAGAAATATTACTTGTATACAGCCCACAGTCAGTGAGACCGAGGTGTCAACTTTAGACATGTCAAAATAGGCATCTCCTTCTGTTGCGTCTGTATAGTTTACCATCCGGAAGGCGAACACTTCTTTATCTGCTATGGACACAGCCTTAGAGGGGAATAAGGGACACGCAGGAAGCCGTGTTAAAAATCAAGAATACCAGCCAAGTTAAAAAGGAAGAATAAAATCATAGAACATTAATCACAGGTTGTACCTTCTTATAAAAGGCATCTTTGTTGCAGTCCAAGATCACAATGTTCTTGAGGTTGGCCAGAACCTCCATCTCCTTTTTCCTCATCAGCACCTCAGAAACCAGACCTGAAGAGATGAGCCCATCACAAAACTGAGATTTTGTTTTATTTCACATAATGTCCAAAGAATAGAGGTCAAATAGAGGGTAGTTTGTTAAGAGCCTTGTAAACAAAGTACTTGCAGTGGTAACAAGTATGTGACTGAGAAAGCACTTTGAATTAGGAAATACTATGGCCCCCTTACCTTCAATGCTGATCTCTGAGATCCTGGCTTTCTGTCCTCGAATGAAAACTTTCAGGGAGCGGAGATCAGCTCTGATATGCAGATTAACCACATCTGCAAACTTTGACTTTTTTGAAGCTGTGAAAACAAGACCGTAGGACCACTGAGTCTTCAGAGACGCGAGAAAGAAACACACAAAGTCTCAAACTGTGAGATAAAAAACTGCATTGGATACTTTTTCTCTTGGTTACAGCCGTTTCCTCCTTCTTCTCTTCCTCTGTCTCTGCCTCTCCTTCATCCTCCTCAGGGATTGTAGGGAGCTCCTCCTGTGGCCCTTCTTTCTTAGTCGAAGGAGGAAGAAGGTTGTTGAGGAAATTTATGGTGTTGAGGAGAGCTTCTGTATGGAGATGAACATCCAGCGATGAGAAGGTCACCTGATGACAAAATGCAAAAGTATTGGTAAAGGCTGACAACATGGAATAACACAAAATGTGACAGAACCGTGAGACTTGGATATAGACAGACAGATTTCCTCTGTCCCAGGATATTACTGGTTGACAAACATTTTCCTCACCTTTATGAGCTGCTCTGTATTGTTGTGTTGAGACTTGAACTCAGGACCGTTCTTATCAGCCTGAAAAAGTCATTAGGTTAATAATGAGACAGTCACTGAAGACACTTTTGGAGAAAATATTGATAGTGTCATTGTAATCTCTTACTTTTATATACTCCAAGGTGAGAAGGTCAACTTCTGTGTTGTCAAGCGTGGTGATCAGCTGAACTTGCTTATCTTCAGAATCTACAGGTGAAAGCATGATAAATAAACTAATGAATTCTTAATCAAAAGGTCTCCTGAAATAAAGAGGAGGTAAAAGCAAGTCCTGCTCAAACCTACTTACCCATGTATTCTGGACATCTGAGGCAGATCTCTCGCAGATAGGTGTTAGATGTCATATCAAAAGTGCGTAGTTTCAGCTCTGTGCCCAGACCCTCGATATCCAAGTGGAGTACTGTGATTTCCTGACCTTCAGACAGGCGACACAACTGAACAGAAAACTGGATGAACAGAGAACGAATAAGGACAGAAAACAATGGAAAAGTGTGTTAGAATGATAAAAGGTCAAAGGGTCACTGATGTACCAGCAAATGGAGAAACAACAAAAGGGAAACCATGTTTAAGACAAAGATGAGGGGAAACAGGAGAATTAGGAGTAACTGTACCTCACTGATCTCAAATTGCATAATCAAATCAGTCATGTTCTTCTGAGTGTCTTCCTTAACGAGACTTTTTCTTTTGTTTAAATCTGCATAGCGGAGCGGCATGGGATCATCTGGGAAAAATGGCTTGTCTCCGATGGGAGAAGTGGGAGCATCATAGAACAGATCCTCCTCTGACCCTGAATGATGGTGATAAAACACACAATAACCAATGAGCTATGCAAAACAAGGAGGACAGGGTTATATACTGTGAAACGCACTGCAGTGTGTGCAGCTGTGTCTCACCCAATGAGGTTATGCTGATGGTCTCACACGACTCGAACATGAGAGAGGAGCGATGGTCAGCTAAATTCAGTGGTTTTCTCGGTGTGAGCTGAGGGGTGAACTGCTTCGACTACAAAGGGGGAAAAAACCTCTAACTTTTCACCAAAACAGTTTTCTCATTTTCTCTGTGTAATATGTAATTGTGTCACCGCCTTTTTTCTTACCCTCTGAGATGAGCTTGGAGCTGTGCGTGCAGCAGGTCTGCTCTCGGGCAATGGGATACTATCTACCAGCTCCAGAACACTTCGAAGTTTAACATCAGAAATACGAAGAGACAGCAGAGGAAGCTCTCCAAACATCTTGTACCTAAAACATACACATATGAACACAAAGCTGCCTTAATACTTACAAAGAATGATTCAAACAAAATTGTTCAGTGCAATTTATATTTTTATTTGCTAAGAGCTGACGTGAATTTACAGACTTACTTTGCCATACGGGAGTCTTTGACAACCATTGCCCTGCTGAAAATCACTTTCAGATCCACCGGCTCCAGGATGTGCAGTGGTGAACGTTTCTGTTTACGGGCCATTTTCCAGTCACCATCTACATAAAAACAGACAATGCTTTAAATTTCTACTGATTACACACTTACACACAAACAACAATATACTTTTCCAGAGAACCCTGTGTGCTGGTGTATGTGTGTGTTTACCTGGCTTGCTATAAAGGAACTGTAAGCTGCTGAGCTGTATGTCAAAGCTATCGTATGCTCTGGACATGATGTCTTCAATGTTGCTGGTGCCCACTGACAAATGGGGCAGATCCTTTTTGCTTTGACTGGACATCTGAACATACAGAAACAAGAAGGTTTTTACAGATTTGTATTGTAACTAAAACTTTCATTAAAAAAAAAACCCCCAACAAAACAAAACAATAACACATGTGAGCACTTGTCAAATTCTGACCTTGAAATGACCAAGATCCAAGAGCAGGATGTTCTGAGTGCCATTGTAAAAGCCACTCTGTGGAATGATCACGTAGGAAGCCATCAAGTTCACCTTCAGGTCAAGAACTTTCTGGGTTTCAATCACATACATTAAACCTGAAAAACAAAAAGACATCTTCATGTAATATTTATAATAATTACAATGTATTGTACACAGTATAATATGAAGCCAAATGACATTAATTACATTGCTTGAATGTATCCAAATGAACTACTGTGAATTACACCATTGTAAAAAACAAGCTTGAAACAGCAAACAACTTCAGGAAGCAATCAATTTCAAGACAGTAAACAGGAACACCACAACCAAATCAGGAAAACAAAAGCAGCGGAATGCAGATCACATTTAAGATTGTGGAGATAAACTCTGAAAGAGGAGGTTTGAACATGTCTGTAAGTGTATGTGCGACTGACCAGTGGCTGTGCGGTCTCTAAACTGTTCCAGTTTCATCAGGGTGGCATTGGTGAGCTCATCCAGTTGCAGGTCTTCAGGTGGCATGAAGAATGCTGACATGCCATTCACAGTTACCTGGACAGACACACAAATGTAGAACACATTTGATAAGTGCTCCTTTTATGCTATTTATGCTCCAACATACACACTTACAGCATCATAGATGATTTCCAGTGGCTGTGATTCCACATGAAGCCGCTGGTCAGCTCTTGCATCCAGAGGATTGGTCTCAAACAGGAGGCAGAGCAGTGGGGTTCCTGCTCCTGTGGCTGCCTTCCTTGATGAAAGGAGGATTGGTGCGGGACGGTTGCTAGCCAGGCCGGTGACCTCAAACAAACTCAACTTGGCTGTGATTCTTACAATGAGAGACAATAAAACATCAATGCTAAACTATGGAGTTTATGTACAGGAAGGACTGATAAATAGTACTGTTAAGTTGTGAAATAAGTAGAGATAAGTTAAAGAGTAGAAATACTTTAATAAAGGAAACATTAATAAACATTTTCATTATAAACAAGTGAAAAAAAGATTTTTATACACACTTGATGGCTTGTGCTGCAGATCTCTGTGTCAGTGTGGACTGGAGCTCTCCCACGGTCAGTTTGATGATCTCATTTTGGTCCTTGTTGTCTTTGATGGACACAGACAGCTTCTCCATGTGGAAATTTACTTTCATATCTTCAAACTACAACAAATGACATCAGAGTTTATAATAAAAAGTGTCAGCATTTTTATTTCAATGATAGTAAGAGTTTTAATGACACATAGAGAACCAAAAGGAAGAGTGTGTGTCAAAAAGGGAGGTGGCTCACATTCTTTGGAAGGTTAGGATTAGCAGCAGTCTCACTGTAACCAATGGCAGTGTAGAGTTTAGCTTTCTCAGCAGGGGTCAACAGCTCATCAAACCCTGAGGTACAATGACACAAGTCACATGGCATGAATGGAGCAGAAAAATATCATATGTTTTGACCCCATCCCCCCCATTTTTTCTTCCTCTTACCTCCAGTCTTGACCTCTTTTGTTTCTGCCTCAGGCTGTCCTCCCCAGTTCCACATCCAGCCGAACCAACCTTGAGACTCCTCTTCCGCCATCTTCATGCCTGGACGGTAAATCCGCAGGCCTGCCTTGCTTGCCTGGGGACGAAAAAACATTCCTTGAAAAACAGTTTTTACAATTTTATGGTATTCAATGAGAAGTACTCTACTGTAACATACATTACAACACATTCCTGCAGAGGCATTGTACTTTGTATAATTTCTCTTTGTATGAACTCAGACAAAGAATATTAATTACAAGGATTCACTGTAGATGGACAATGTAACAACTGAGATAAAGCTGAGAACAATATGTATTGTAGCCACAGCAGATATTTTTCATACCACAGTTACAAGGTTGGTATACCACTGTCATATAGGACAGGACTGAAATCTTACCTCCACTTCAGCCTGCTGTCTGGCCAGTGTGATGTTAAAAATATCTAAAGCCTTCTCAGTCTCC
>JAVQJX010031989.1:2500-11165 GCA_036025115.1 Ambassis agassizii | reverse complement strand
CTCCCAGCAGGACATCATGTGGACACTCTGTCTCATGCCTCAAAGTTCAGTTTGTTCAGTGGACTTCTGTTAAAGTTTGACTGGCGCCGCCTGCAGCAGAGCTGACCTCAGTCAGGGTTCAATCGGACCTGTTTGTCTCTCTGATCGTAGAACGCACAGTTACATGCTGCTGACGCTCTCAGTGCTGCTAGCGTCGCCATCGTTATGTACACAACATAATAACACAGCAGGAGGAAAGTGTCCTCTGAAAAACACTAATCCAACGTCTGATAATCTGCTGACGTTAATCTGTAAAAATGATGAGCTGAAGCTCCAGGTGCTCTCACACACACACACAGGAACAGTGTCCTGTGTCTGTCCTGTGTGAGGGGAGACCACGCCCCCTGCTGTCTTCTCTGATGGGGTTAATAACAGAGCAGTTTTTTCTAAAGCTTGGCCCACACGGGGTTAAACCCTCACACACACACACACACACACACACACAGAGAGAGAACAGAGTGTGTCCAACAGTTCACTTGGTTTATTCAGAGCAGTTTGTGTTCAGACACAAAGAAAACACACACAGCTGTAAGGTGACGTTAAAGCAACATTCAGACTCCACCAGCATCAGAGCAGAACCAGAACAGACAGAAGCTGCAGACACTCGCTCTTTAGTTTGAGGCGAGACCTCTGAGGTCAGTGAACACATCACGTGACTCAGGAGAGTCTGGTCGGCTCCGTTCTGGTTCTTGTGGTTCTTTCAGTCATGGTTCTGGGTTTATGGGCTCAGCCTGTTCTGGTTCTGAAATCCCTCAGACGGTCTTCTGGCTGTGGGCGGACCCAGTCTCTGCTGCTCTGGACTCACTGATCACCTGGTTGTGTGTTCAGATGAGACAGAACACAGAACCAGCTGAGCAGCCTCTTCTAGTGTTTTGTTGGTGGACTTCATGAGTTACCTTTTGGGGGGGGGGGGGGTTTACCCCAGTCCATCCCCCATCATGCATCACTGTGACTACAACAGGGAAGTGTTACAGTAAAGCAACCAATCACAGAGCACGTAGGACGGCGAGCGCTGGACGTGAAGCAGGAAGTGACGGTCAGAGTTCAGACCGACAACACGTTTTAGTATTCTTAATAATCTGACATCAAAGTTTGAGGCACGGCAGCGCTCTGAAACAGGAAGTTCCCTCCAGAACACACTCCTCTGTTCTGCTGGGCCACAGGGGGCGCTGTGCTCAGCAGCAGACACACCCGCTGTGGAGTTCACACTGAGAGCATCATCTGATGAGTCCGGCCGGTCCGGCCCCTGGTCGGGTTGACAGGTACCGGCTCGGTTTTGGTTTTTTTGTCTGGACACTTGAACATGTTTTGAAACCAGGGACAGTCTGCGTCTAACGAAAATCTAAGCCCCACCTCTTTTTAACCACGGCCAGCTCTGAGCCGCCATCTTTGATTGTTTCTCGCCTAAAGTAAGTTTACTTGATAGAAATTTGTCTTTCTCACCTGAATAGTAACTCGTCTCAGCGCCGCCTGAATGCTCCGCCCACCATGAGTCAGCTCGCAGTGTGAACATAGGTCATGGGTTATGCAAAATATTTCAAAGTGCAGATTAAAGTTTCTTTTTGGTGTTCAAGTGCATACTTTGTTCTCACATTTATGGCTTCTCAGTAACAAACCGGAGGAACCGTCCTATAGTCTCTTGGTGTGCTTGGAGTTGTAGTGGCTCCTCATGTCCTTACGCAGACGGAACTTCTCTCCGCAGACGCCGCAGATGTACAGGTGGACGTCCATGTGTTTCTCCAGCTGCTCTCCACCGGGGAAGATCTGGAAACACACCTGGCAGATGGTCTCACCGGCCGACAGGTGGGAGATCATGTGACGGACGTGGTCGTGTTTGAGGAAGGTTCCCTGGTCGCAGACTGGACACACGTAGCGCGCCATGCCTTTGTGCATGTCGGTGTGCAGCCTGAGCTGCCGCTCTCGTAGGAACTGCTTGCCGCAGGTCTGGCAGGTGAACTGCTTCTCCTTGGTGTGGACGGTGTAGTGCTCCCGCAGGTGGCAGCGCTGGTAGAAGCCTTTGCCACAGATGCTGCAGAAGTGTTTGCGGCGGTGATCCGGCTCCCCGCCCTCGTCCAGCATCACCGGGCGGAACAGCTCCTGGTCGTGACATGACAGCGCGTGCTCCAGCGCCACGCTCTCATTCTGCAGCAGCAGGCCACAGTGAGGGCAGGCCAGGTCAGCGGCCTCCAGCAGGCCCTCCTCCATCCCCTGCGGCTCCTCCAGCAGCGACGCGTCGTCCTCTCCGTGGGAGTCCGACTCGGCGCCGTGCGACTCACCACAGCGCTCTGCGTGTTCCTGCAGCTGCCGGCCTTTAATCAGCACTTGGCCACACCTCCCACATGCACATATGTGCCCCATGTGGTTGGACAGGTAGTGGGCTGACTTGTCCTCCTCCGTTAGCAGAGCTCCACAGAGCTCACACGGAGCGAGCTCGGAGTCGGGCTTCTCCTCTTTGACTCGCCGGAGCTTCGCAGGGATTCCTGAATCCTCGCTGCTCGACATGTGACCTTCAAACGGCTCGCTGCTGTTCTCCAGACCTGAGACGCTGGGCTCTGGTTCGCGGTCCGAGCCCGTCTTATGTGTGGGGTCACTGAGGCGAGTACTGCAGTCTCTGCTGCTGTGCGCGCCGATCCGTACCACCTCGATCTCTGGGAAAAAGCTCTCTTCCGGCTCCGTCTTGATGCTCCGCGTGGCCCCGGCCTCCCCATCAGCCCCGGCTGCCACTGACCTGATGGCGAGGTCAGAGCTGGCCTTGGCCTCGGGCCAGTCATCCTCGCCTTTACAGACCCGCTGCTCCTCGGTGCTCTCGGAGGCGGAGCTCTCGGCTTTAGTGGAGTCGTTGTCGCCCTCGGCGTTGCCTCTGGGTGGATGGTAGGCCTTGCGGTTTGTGCAGGTGAGGATGTGTTCGATCAGAAGCTTCTCGCAGCTGAAGACGAAGCCGCAGTCGTCGCAGGTGTAGGTGCGGCCAAACCTCGGACGCTCCTTCAGAGTAGAACTCCTGCCTCCGGACCTCTTTCTCAGGTCACATGGCTGCTCAGCTGCTCCATTTAATACAGGTGCCACAATCAGAGGCGTGGTTACCACCTCCTCCACCGGCGCCGCTGCTGCCGCCACCGCCGGCGGCCTGCTGACAGCTGCAGGCACAGCGGGATGCACGCCGCTGCCACAGACAGTTTTTGGTAAACGCTCCCCCTCTGCAGCAGCGGCGGCCACCTGCTGCTCGTACATGCGGACTCCAAACATCATTTTTCCACCAGCAGGTCCGGTGGAGGAGCTGGACGAGGAGGACGAAGAGGCCGAGGAGGACGGCGTGAGGTTGGAGCTGCGGATGTCCCTCAGGTCCTCCAGTGAGTCTGGGATGTAGTACATCTGCAGGTACGCCATGGAGGCCTTGAGCTCCTCAAACTCGTAGCTCCCCACAACAATGCGGCCGAGGTACATGAGCTGCAGGATGAGGTCAAAGCACTCGGCGCTGATCTGCAGGTTGCTGAGGTCCAGCCGGCCCGCGCCCTGCTGGTCCCGGATGAACATCATCCTGAAGTATGAGCTGCAAGCCGCCAGGACGGCCTTATGAGCCCTGAAGTAGATGTCACCGATGGCGATGAGGCAGTCGCACAGGAAGCCCCACTCGCGCTGGTTGTTGAGCTGCTGGAGGACGTGATCGCTGTGGCTCGGCCTCGCCATGGCCCTGCAGACAGAGAGGAGGACAGAGTCAGACCCCTCATCACACCTGTGACCTGGCCTGAGCTCTGCCCCGAACACAGGACTTATCGAACACTGATCTGAGCTGTCAGACAGCCTGATGCTGCTGCGGGGTCACCGGGGTCACCGGGGTCAGCAGCCGGGTTCAGGTGCGTCAGGCCTGGCCTGGTTTCACCCTGACGACCGGCGGGCAGCAGCAGGGAGAGGCCGGACTCACTGACGAGCTAAAATGGAGATTACTGCCGTTAGCTGCCACAAGCTAGCCGCTGTTAGCATCACTCACACCGGAAGTTCCTCCAGCTAAGACATTAAGAATAAAGACCCTTCCTACAGCACAGCCGCGTGTTTGTCTGGATGTTGCGCGCACGCTCTTATTCTTTACATTCAACAGTCAGAGACGAACCACGAGCTCTGCTTTGAAGCGCTGCTTTAAAGACAAGTGCTTTATTTTGAAAGCCCAACCGGATGTGGTGTGAAGTGACGCCACTGAGCGACGTCTCTCCCGCAAACAGCCCCGCCGCCCCCGCACTGCCACCCGCATTCAGCTTGAGCCGAGCGCAGCAGGCCGCGGGCTATTCTCTAACTCTTCTCGGCCACGCGGCCCCGGAGCCACGCGGGCGGCCGTCCACTCACCGTGGGTACCGGAAGCGGCGGAAGCTGCCGCGCGGGCTGTTGTTGTTCGGGCGGAAAGTTGAGACGAAGCTTCTTCTTCTTCTTCTTCTGCTTCTTCTTCTTCTTCTTCTTCTGCTGCTGCTGCTGCACGATGAAAGAACTTCCGCAGTCTGCTGCGTCAAGCCGCACGCGACAGGAAGACGAAGGAAGGGCTTCCGGTATAAAGATGGCCTTCAAAATAAAACGGATTTATCAATTTATATTTGTATATATATTGTGTATATATCAATAAATATACAAATGAAATACATACCAAATGACAAATATAAATAAAATAATAATAATATTAACGCTAACTTAAATGAGAAGGGTGGCATATCAATTATATTTCTCCAATAAATTCTTGGATTATGTTAACAGTATGTATACATTTCTAATACATTTAGTGTAGCTTTGGAAGTCATTTTTAATACAGTTAGTTAAGTGTTGTATTTTTTTAATCTTTGTTGTTCTTTCAAAAGTTCTATCAGGACAAGAAAAAGTATTTAAAGTGTAAAAAGTCTTACACAAATACTTGGTGTGAACATTATTTTGAAAATACCCACCGGAAAAGCCAAACGCTGTGTAACTTGGTAGGTTGGGAGGTCTCACTCTGCGCGCACTTCAGCGGACGGAAAGAAGAAGCGACGTCTCACTCCGACTCTTTCCCGCGTCCCTGTCCGGCAGGCGGCGGGTCAAAGCGGGCCCCGCGGCTCCGTGCGGCTCCGTGCGGCTCTGACGCTCCGGTCCGGACCTGAGAGGCTTCACGCGCTGGTCCGGGCTCAGCTGCAGGAGCTCGGTCTGTTCAGGAGACTCTCACACTGAAACAGAAAACATTTCAGCATTAAAACGTGTTTGACTATTTTCTCGGTGTGTTGTTGTTTATTCTTATTTATTCATTTAAACCTGTCCAGCTGCTCCTTGCTTACTGTTCACTTCACGTTACTGGGTCAGACCGTCGAACCACGTGACCAGTCCCTTTGACCCTTCCTCTCGCGAGACGTGACGCGGTTCTGCGAGATCCCCTCTGCAGCAACAAATCGGCTCCGGATCCAGAAGACAATCTGCTCGTTTCTGCGGTAAGAGCCTGATTAGCGGCGCGCGTGCACGACAAGAGGCTGTGTGCGAGGCGGTCGGGAGCGCACGCACGCGCATGAGAGTGTGCGTGCAAGTGATGAGGGCGTGCGTGTCGTTGAATGTGAATGAGAGACGGATGCAGGGATGGATGCAGGCTGCAGCCAGACGCGCGCGTCACGGCGTGCACGCGCGGGACGGTGGTGTCTGCTTTCCGGTGTGTGTGGTGTTTTCTGAGGTCTCATCACTCCTCCGCCTGTGTGTGTGTGTCACAGCCTCACGTGCCCGTGACCTTCAGTGAGGTCAGAGGTCACCTGTGAGGGTCATGTGTCATCACACCTGAGCTCAGGCTGAGCTGGACAGAGACCATGTGATCAGCGTTAAAGGACCGGCTCAGTGTTTACAGCCAGGGCTTTTATTTTGAAAAATGTGTGTGTGCCGGTCAGACTCCGGCTGTAATGCTTCCTCCCACCAGAGGGGGGCAGTTAGGAGCTGCTCGCATGCTGCAGCCAGGCGCAGGGCGTGTCCGAGCGCGCTCAGACGTGATGCTTGTGTCTTCCAGGCGGGGCCATGGAGGTGCCGTCTCACAGCCTCTTCCTGCTGCAGCAGCTCAACGTTCAGAGAGAGTTCGGCTTCCTGTGTGACTGCACCGTCGCCATCGGAAACGTCTACTTCAAAGCTCACCGCGCTGTGCTGGCCGCCTTCTCCAACTACTTCAAGATGATCTTCATCCATCAGTCCAGGTGAGCGGGGTGGGGGTGGGGGTGGGGGGGCAGCTAACCTGAGTGTATCCATGACGACAGCAGTAACACCCTGACGTGTGTCTGTCCACAGTGAGTGCATAAAGATCCAGCCCACGGACATCCAGCCCGACGTCTTCAGCTACCTGCTGCACATCATGTACACCGGCATGTGCCCCAAGCAGCCGGTGGACCAGAGCCGGCTGCAGGACGGCATCAAGTTCCTTCATGCCTACCAGCTGTGCCGGAAACCCGGTGAGGGCGCCGCCGACGCCGCCACCGATGTGGTCCGAATGTCCAACCTTTATGGCATCCAGATCTCCTCCCAGCTTCCAAGTAAGGACACATCTGGAGTCCCCAAGACCAGCGCAGCGTCCCGCGGCGAGGACGGCCGGTCCTCGGTCCGCGGCGGCCGGTCCCATTCTCAGCTGTCCCTTGCTGTTGGGCTGGAAGGGGTTCCTTCAGACCACCAGGCCTCATCGCTGCGCAACGTCTGCTCAGTCGTGTCCGGAGACGACTCGGACGTCTCGACCCGCATCAAGCAGGAGCAGGTGGAGGAGGAGGACGGCGAGGCGGAGGAGGGCCCAGGAGCCGGGTCTCCGGGTCAGGGCAGCAGTCCCAGTCAGGGCCTCCTCTTCAAAGACCGGTCCCTGGTCCTGCTGTGTCCCCGTTGTGGAGAGCGCTGCTCCTCCCCGGAGGGCCTGCGGGAGCACCTGTTCAGCCACGCCCTCGACCCCGCCCGTCTGATGGAGGGGCTGTCGCAGGGCGGCGAGCTTGACGTGAGCGCGGAGGAGGGCGCGGCGGGGGCCCAGGAGCAGCTGGATGCCGGCTGTCTGGAGGAGGCGTTGAGGCAGAGCCAGGCGCTGGCCAACCAGCTGGCTGCTGAGCTGAGGAGGAGCAGGGGGGGAGGCGGTGGAGGAGGCGGGAACAGCCCCACCGCCGCCGTCCTGCACTCACGCAAACGCAAGATCGCCTGCGCCGTCTGCAGTCTGCGCTTCTCCCACAAGAGCCAGCTGCAGGAGCACATGTACACGCACACCGGCAAGCCGTCCCGCTACCACCGCTACAACCGCCTCTGCAGCCAGCTCTTCCAGGCCTCCGCCCACTTCTGTGAGGGCGCCGCAGAGCCTGGAGGAGGCGGAGCCTCAGCGGGCGCCCCCGCTGCGCTCTGCGAGGAGGCCAACAGGGACACTCAGGACAACGGCAGCTCCTGCTACTCGCTGGACTCTGAGATCTCCCAGGAGAGCGTGGACGGCGTGCCCGTGGAGTGATGTCATCTGATGACGCTTCCTGTTTGTTTAAATGAGTCATGTGATCATGGTGTGGCGCTGAGGTCATCAGCTGCTGACCAATCAGGAGAGGAACTCTTTTTATATTGTGTGGTTCATGTTTGTTTCAGAGGACAGGAAGTGACGCGGCGGGGCGTTCGAGGGACGTCTGTTTTCAGCAGAGCAGAACCTCCGTCCTGAAGTTGGCTGAAAATAAAAATAGAAAGCGGGCAGCTTCCTGCGCTCAGAGCGTGTCAGTCATTAAGCCCCGCCCTCTAATCAGTCTGAGCTCATCGTCCTGAATCTGTCTGTGTCCGTTCAGCGTTTCAGGGATGAAACATGGCGGCTCTCTGACAATGTTACAGCATCCATCTTGTTAGCTGCTGATGCTAACGTTAGCTCACAGCCCGTCAGAGGACGTTGGTTGCTATGGTTACAGTGAACATCCTCTGAGGCTGACAGGAACATCTTCATGAATGTAACATGGCGGTGAGCAGACGGCAGCTCGGCGGCGGCTCCGCCCTGATCGCTCCGCAGAGTCACATGACCTCCTCGTGCTGTTTCCTGTCAGAACACTCATCAGGCTCATTGATCATGTGGATGGTAACACTTTCAGTTTTATTTTGAAGGACCACAGGAAACAGCAGTGACCTGTGGTCACATGACTCACTGATCATGAATTCTCAGCTGTTATTGATTATTGATTGGTGAACGTTTGAATGTCGTGCTGTCGTCTTCTTTCCGTGTTTTACTGTAACAAAACAGGAAGTTCAGTGTTTACACGTCTGTTTTTTCATCGATGGAACCATTTGTAAATAAATGTCTTTTTCCACCAATCACATCACAGCTCTGCAGTGTCACTGACATGTTGCCCTTCTGATCAATGAACCAATCAGCCAATATATAATCAAACAGAAACAATCCTGAGCTGCAAATACAAAGGGGCGCTCTGACCTGCGGGTGTCAGCAGAGAGCCGAGCAGGCAGCTGAACTGAGGCATGCTGGGAAACCCACACACAGGTCAGTGTGTGTGTGTGTGTGTGTGTGTGTGTGGGCGGTCCTTCAGTCACACTGTGTGCCTGCAGTTTCTCCAGCGTCCACTGGAGGCCTTTTTTAAGCGTTTCACTACGTTTCCCAGCATGCCTCTCTGCAGGGTCCGCTTCCTGCCGCTCTCACCTGTCGGAGGATCTG
>JAVQJX010031941.1:0-11580 GCA_036025115.1 Ambassis agassizii | reverse complement strand
CATGAATAGAAATGTCAGGAAAATGAGAAGTTTTATTTATGAATAATAGCCTAAATAAATGTAGTATCTCGCTGTGTAATTTATGACCAGCAAGCAATTTTATAATGAAAAATAATCTAAATGAAATCCAAATGCAAACATTATTATTTTATCACTATAAAATGTGTGTAGATTCATACGACGAATACAGATTTTGCACATACAGTATGTCGCAGTTACCATAGGATGTATCCGGAGCGGCAAAGAATGCGGAACCTAAGTTCGGCAGCAAACGTTTCAGACCGGATGACATTTTCTCTGCACGCTGCCTTTCTGTTTACAACGCAACGTGGGGCGCTGTGACAGCGTTTTCATGGCAGGAGACTACAAAACCTTTACAGTATCAGTCAATAATTATTAGTCACTATTTGATCTTTTTCTTGTATTTAAAAAATGGGTAAAAAGCGCCGCAGTGAAGATCCGCCGGAGTCTAACACTCCCGCAAAAAAAGACAAAGTTCCAGAGTTCAATGGAACTGTTTTTAAATCGATGCTAAAGGACCCCACCACTGCCATGAAAGGTACGTTCACATGAAAATCCACGAAGCGATAGTCAGTGGTTTATTCATGTGTTTACCACTTTATCAACTTCTGTGCAGTTTTTAAGTATGTATAATCTTCTACTATCGCCTGCAGGGCTGCAGACTTTTATATCAACTGCTAAGAAGCTGCCACGCTCTGACCTGTATGATGTGGTTGAAGGCTACGTTAAAATCTCCATGGAATGTGCAGAAATATTCAAATTGCTAGAAGGAGAAAGACACATAGAGACTGAAGTAAGCCATAATACTTTTTAGATTGATCCCACTGACCGATCAGTTCTAATCAAGTCTTATTCCTTTCCAGATGATGCTGATTTTTGAGAGTTTGGAGGTGATTCTTCTCAGGACAGCCAGTGACTTGTCCCACTTCAGCACGGTTGGCAACGCGATTGTGAAAAAGACTCTCACTAGCTACATGAAGCTTCTGCAGGGGTCTTTCAGTTCAGAAAATCACAGGTTTAGTGAATTATATCAATAGAGCAATGGCAACACAATTTGATATAATCCTTCGTTGTACCAATGTTATGTTTACGGTGCTGTGCAGGTTTGTCCGTCAGTGCATCTGTCTGCTGACTGCCTTGGTGTCTCAGGGTCAAGAAGCTGCTAGAGAGGTGTTGAGTCAGATTCACATTAATAAATCTCTGACTGCACTGGCCAAAAGGAGGGATAAGAAGGTGCAATGCAGCATTTATCTTTTCAGTTTACTGTGTGTGTATCAGGATACTTTAGCTGTTCTTCTTCTCTGTTTTTACAGGGTAGACCTGATGTTCGCCAGGCGTTTATCCAGTTTGTACTGTCCTTTTTGGTGTCTGGAGATAATTCTACTATTGGGCAAATATTGGAAATCAAAGGTAACTAACAATAGACACGTCATGCTCTTATCTTCAGTGTGTGTGAATGACTTTTGTGTGACAGAGCTGCTGCCAGAGATCCTGCGTATGGATCTGAAGGAGGAAAGGATGTCCACACTCAGTCTGATTTTGTCCACGTTGAAGAGCAGAGTGAGTCTTCAGCAGCAGTTTACACTTTTAAACCTTTCACAACTTTTGTAATTATGTTTGTTGTTATGTGTCTTTCTGTAGGTTGTACTAAACAAGGCCATTAGTAAAACACAGAAAGTGCGCTTCTTCACACCAGCTGTCCTGTCCGCAATTGCATCTCTGTATAAATGGAATGGGATTGTGGATGCAACCACAGATGATAACAGGGTAGGTCGGATAAACAAAGTCACACTTAAATTTGTTTTTCAGGTTGTTGATCTAATTTTAGTTTAATTATTCATTTGTAAGATGGAGGGAAACTCTGAGCTCTCTGCGGTGTCCATCATCCGGGATCTTGTCCACAGCTTCCTTCTTGACCTGTGTTGCTCCCGTAAGCATGGGATCAGCTTTCATGATGCCAGCCTTGGCACAGCTGGCAGGTGAGTTCTCAAAAATGTACCTTGTACTCCTTGAAACTCCAAATGCTAAGTACAAGACTTTACTTCCTCATTTTCAGGGGTGGCAACATAGTGTTGCTTCAGTTCCTGGTGGGGCTGAAACCGGCGACGGAAGATGAATTGGTGGCAGACCTGGTGGTGCATGTTCTGAAAGCAAGCCCTGACATTCTGTCCAGATATTTCAAGGAGACTCGATATTCATACACTCCGCGCCTCAAAAGCGCTTGGCAAGACAATGTCAAGTTGCTTAAAAAGGTATTTACTCCTGATATATTTGATTAACCAAGAGATACCATGTGATAAAAACAACCTACTTTTTATTTTGATGTCAGATCTACGAGGCCCAGCCAGACATTTCCACAGTGTTTCAGTCTTGTGAGGTTGTCCCTCTGCCTCGCCTGCTCTCCATGATCATGGTGATATCTCTTCCTCCCGTCTGCAACAAGGCCTTCTTCACACAGGGCCTCAATGTAAGTGACTGTTTGTAAAATAAATTCATTACTGCAGTCAGAATTTTGACAGTTTTGAACATTTGTTCTACAATTTGACAGCTTGCCAACACAACAATGCAGCTCACGACTCTATCCATGATGAATTTCCTTTTGAAAAGAGCCAGTAAAAACCTGGAATATCTTTTGGACAAGTCTGTTTGGTATAACTCAGATGTTTACACTGTTGCTATGATGGGGGAACTGGTGCAGCTGTACAGAGAAACATTGAGCAAGGTAAGCTCAAGACTATGCTGTCTGAATACACATTTGCATCCAGCAAGTCAAGTTGTTTTGTTTTTTTTGTTGGCAGATTTTACCCGACATGACGAGCATAATTGCAACATGGCAATCACTGAGCAAGAGGGAAAAGTCTGATGGTGAAGAAAAAAAGGCCAAAACTGAAGAGAATGTTGAACCAACAGAAGGTGAACAAGAAGTGCCAGGTAAATTTATACTGCTGCTTTCAGCCTGTCCTTTAAAACAACATGGAATTTTATCCATTAACTGATTTTTGTTCCTCATATTTATGCAGGATCTGAGCCGGCTGAGGTCATTCTGCTGAAGGCGCTGATTCTTCAGGTCATATGTCTGTATCAGAAAGTGGTTCCACATATGGTTAGCCAGTGCAAGTTTGATTTTAGCAAACTCTTGAAGGGTAAGATTGTGATAATTTTAATGTCATTTTGATTGTTTATCCATAATGCTTTAAAGCTGACTCATTGCATTTGCCTTCCTAGGAATTGTGTCAGAGAAAGGAATGAGAGAAGAAGTCCCCCCAGTTCTGCAGTATCAGATACTGCAGTTGGCCTTGGATCTTCCTGCAAGCAAATTCTCCTGGTTCCGCATACAGGTGACCACGTTATACTCCATTTGACTGTGTCTGTTGTGGTTACTATTAATGATACACCAGGCTTTCAAAGCTTTTTATTTACTGCTTGTCTTCACAGGATTCTTCAGATACTGAATCACCATCTGGTGAGAAATCTGTACTTTACCTTCTTCTCAAGATGTTTGTCGGCAGCAGCCACCTGAAAACCTCCACACAGATGCTGGTTCTAAAGGTAGGAAGTGTTTTGTATTTAAGGGAGACTCTAATGCCTCCCATTGGTGTTCCTAACCATTGTTCTGAATTCCCTGCTCTGTATTTAGGTGCTGAAGGACACTGGAGTGTTTGAGCACACCTGGTCAGAGCTCGAGCTCTGGCTCAACCAGCTGGCCAGATTAGAACCAAGCCAACAAGAGACTGTCATACAGTTTTTAGAGAGGGTATGTGTACTTGTTAGAAAATTAATTTTTATATATTTCTCTTTCAAATAATGTAAAAACATAGTTTTAAACCCCCTGTCTCTTTCTGTAGGTGCTGGTTAAACTGGTGTGCAATTCCTACACATACATGGATAAAGTAGCCAGCCTGGTGCAGGAGGCTGGTTATCTGCAGGCTAACCTGAACAATCAGGAGGGCGAAGCAGCCAGTATCACAGTCTCACACATAGACGGTGAGCATCTAATGATGGAAACAAGTTAGTATGCACATGCCTGTAAGACTCATCATTCTGACATTGTGTTTCAGATGTCTTAGACATGCTGGATGTCATTATGGAGGGTAACGATGGAGAGATGGAGGAATTCGGGCCATCTCTCAGTGAAGACCTCATCATCCAAACCTTCCCCTTCAGTGCAGTGGTACCTGCTGCTCTTGAAGCTCGAAACAAACTGCCAGCAGATAAAGGTAAGGCACATCTGCTTCAACAAATCTGTTAGATCATTGCATCAAATATTGTGTGTGTGTGTGGGGGGTGTCTCTGAACAAAGCCAGTTCTTCATGTTTCTCCATCCTGTTCACTGTACGTTGTGAACCATCTATCTTTTCATCCCTCAGGTGTCATATTTGAATACTTGTCTGCAGTCCTCTCTGATGTACTGCACTGTCAGAGAGAGCCGCTCCCCCTCTGTCTGGCTTTGCTGCAGTATGACAAAGAGCTTGTGTCCTCTGAACTCTCTGCTTCTCCTCATCCATCCATCATACACCTTCATCACTACTACTCCAAATGGCTACCAAAGCAGTGCTGCGAGGAGCTGGTCAGTTTTTAGTACTACATTTGTTAACCAAGTGTGTTATGTAGTTTTGAAATGACCGTGTCCTTTTTGCAGTTCAAGCCTTCTAAATGCCATTCAGATGGAGGGCCAACCCCCTCTTTATGCACTGCACTATTGAAAGCTACCTATATCCAAGGACAGAGTGCTTTCCTCAAGGACAGCTTCAAGGGTGATGTAGATGAAGCTCTAGCTTCCATGTCAGTGACAGAGTTTCCAGTTGTAATCAAGCAGATCTTACTCTACATTAAAACTACAGTAGAAAACTTTGACACGGTAAGAACACAAAACTCACTGTAAATTATTTTGTTAAACTGTGTACACTAAACATGATATGTTTCTGGACAGTTCCCCAAAGACAGTGGAGCTGACCTTCTGAAGACCTTAATGAAAATACTCCATGATATGGTGACTAAGCTGCAAGGATTCCATGAGACCAAGACCTCTGAAGCAGCAACAGAACAGGAATCCCAAGAAGGATCAGACCTTTTTCTGGAAGTCAACCAGTCATCCTCAGTAGAAGTCAATAGAGAACAGGTCAGAGAAAAATGACTGAAAGCTTTCATAATCACTTTTATTTGATGAATCAAACATGGATTTGGAACTACCCGTAATGTCTGTCAACTTAGAATAACCCATATCTCTGTCTTCTGTCTAGATCCTTGTTTCAGCCCTTGGCTCCATTTTCAAGCATCCATGTTTGGAGCAGTGGTTTTTGGCTTTGGAGTTATCTACATTGCCTCCTCACTCTCTGAACCCTGTCAGATTAAAACGCCTGTGTGCACAGCTGACTGATGACATTATGGTCTTGCTGAAGCTCATTGCCCCCACACTCCGTGATCTGAATCATCTGGACCTTCTTCACAGCTACATGGAGGCTGTAGAAAGTGCTGTTCTTAAGGAACTCATGGAGAAGGGTTCTCAGCCTGCAAAGACACACTCGAGATCCTTCCAGGCCCTTCTGTCACTGCACAGCTACATGCATTCCTCTAATATGGAGGGGGTTGTCTCCAAGTTGCTACTTCTCCCCCATAATGGCCTGATCTCCAGCAGTAGTGAGGGGACACAATCTGAGCTCAGTGTTTACGGTCACGCAGCACTGCAGATCCTGACAGAGTGTGAATCTACCTCTTCCCAAGGCTGTGGTACATTTCTGACCCAGGCACACCTCCACGGTCTCGGCACCCTGCTGCTGTCCTGCTCCAGCCCTGCACTGGAAGCCTTCTTGCTCCGAACGCTGTCAGCTGAGCCAGGCAATGCTAAACTCATCCACACAGATGTTCTTTTGCATTGTCTCCAGCGGCCTGTCGCAGACACACTGGCTATCAGCTCCCTCTTGCTGCAGAACTGCTCCACTCACCGCCTCTGCTTTGAAGTGTGGTGCCTAGAACCTTCAAACATGGAGAAGCTGTCAAATGAAACAAAAGTCTTCCTTCCTTTAATTAACTCCTACCTACAGGTGGCCAGTAGAGAGGACCCTGCTAGACCCACTGATGGTGCGTAGAAAAATACATTCTCTCTTGACTTGCAGCATAAAACACAAGAATTGCTTTCACACTCTATTTATATAGCCACATGTTTATTAATTTCAATGTTGCTGTTTTTTTTCCTGAAGTGCAAAAAGAAGTTTTGAAATCCTTGAAGCAAGCACTGCTTGTCAAATTGTCCAAGTCTGTCCTGGAAACCCTGACAGCAGACTCCAGAGCCCAGCTTGCAGAAACACTAGCTAGTCTCATTAAGCTCTCTGCAAACATTAAGGACATCAGGGAATTGATCAACAGTCTTCCCAGTGCTCTTCAAAATGTGGACAGTTTTGAAAGGTAAAGCTTGCAGTAACACATAATAAGTGAAATTAAAAGTGACCATTGTCAGAAGTTACTGGCTAAATCAATGAGTTTCTCTTTTCAGATGGCAACTAGTGGATGTTATTACTGAGAAACTTGACGACTGCACAGAAGAACAAGAAAAATGGAGGAAGTCCATCACCTCTGCAGCCATCAAGTGTCTCAGTGCAACTTACAGTCACTTTAAAGATCAGGCCACGTCCCCATCAGACCAGGAGCAGAACATCTTAAAAAGACTGCAGCATCTTCCTGTGGGTTTACTGTCTGTGTACAATTTGTAATCCTGTACATGTATGTATGCTAATGTGTCTTCCTCAAACAGACATCTGAAGACATTCCTGCATCTGAGTGGAACAGCTTTGTCAAAAATGGACTGAAGTAAGATGTGTTTGAAAATCCACTCTGCTCTTTAATCTGCAGTATCAATTTACATGAATAACATAGTATTTTTAATATTTTAGATATCGCTACAGAGACCACCACTTCCTGAACACTTTGAACAGCCTGTTGGAGCTGATGTACAATGACAGTGGAGTCCAGAAGGACCTCATACCTTTATCCACTCTTCACATGATGATCTGCAGCCATTCTCTCTTTTTACCCACCATGCTGGACTCTAGTGAAGAGCAGAGCATGTATCGAGCTAAAGGTATCACACATCAAAACACAAAAAAAACTGAACCTCTCAATCTCTGATTTGTTTTTCCATTGATCACAATCCTACTTATTTGTTCTTGTTTTAGAAGGGTTGGTGTCTCTTCTCCTCTTTCTGGTGAAGAAATGTCCAACTGTCTGTAACATCAGTCACTTTGGAATACTCTTGGGAGCATACGGAGCAACACTGTGTTCCTTAGGTAAAACAAACAGCAATCCAGGACGCTTGTTTATTGGTTTGTGTTCTTGTTTTAACTTTCTCTTTTATTTTGTTTTGTAGATCAGAAACTGTTACTGCTTCTTCAGGAATATGAAAGGCATCAAGTCAGCCTGCTGAAGTTTCAGTAAGTTGCATTATGTTTTAATGGCAGTTTAACAGATTGCACTTATTTGATGCAAACACATTATGTTTTGAACCACAGATCTTTCTTCTGGGGTCTGGCAGCTGTGGAGCACCACAAGACCAGGAAAAGCCTGGGAGCCTCCCTGTGGAAGCAGGCAAACTCAGATGAGCTGTTGGCCCTGCTGAAAGCTGACAAGATGCTCCAGACAGTTGCACACTTTCCACAGCAGCGCAAACTCATCCTACAGGTTAACATTTTAAGTCACATTTCTTATTCTAATCTACATTTTAAAAATATTTATATTTTATCTTTTTAATGTTCCAACTACCTATGTGATCTCTTCATGTCGACTCAAAAATAAACTATTTGTACCAACCAAATCCTGCAAGAAAAACCTTCACTTCTTGCAGAAGTAATCAATAATATGATGCATTGTTGTGTTACTATTCAATGCGACAATCTGTCATGTCGCACCATGCCTGCATTTTGCATACTGGTTAGAGTGTGGTGCCTCTTCACAGTGAAATATGTTCCTAGAACAGATGTGCAGAGAATTGTGGACAACGCCTTGTTTGGTGAGGCTGTAAAAATGGAGTTACAGCATGAAATATTTTTTTATGATGTATGGCATTCTATTTGTGTTACATGCACAAAATGCAGTTTTGAGTATTTCTATTCATAGCCAAGATTTTGCCTTTTCCCTCACATTGCAGGAATTAAATGAGCACACAGTGTACATAAATCTTTTTTCTGTCTTTTAGGGTGTTGAGGAACTGCTGAATAATAACGTTGGAGTGAAAGACCCTGGGAATTTATATGATCCCTGTTTTCTTTTGCCTCTGTTCAGCGCCATATTGCGGCCAGGTAACATTTCTCACAGCTTGTCATCGCTCTTGAGTCCTCGATTTAGGTCATCAGTCATCTGTTGCTTCCTCTGTTGCAGAATGTGTTATTGACTGCCTCAAGTTTGTATCCAGCCGTGCTCTTGCAGTAACTGTAATGGCTCTAAGTAGCTATGATGAAAAGGTGAGAGCGGCAGCGTACCACGTCCTTAGCAGCTTCTATCATCACCTGGAGGGTGCACGGTTTAGAGAGAAGAGACAGGTAATCCCTCATAGAAAATGCTGTGTGTGTAAATGTGTAAATCACCTCCAGAAACAATGACATGCTTGTTCATGCCAAACAGCTTCTGTATTTGATGGACACCATGAAGAACGGAATTACACAGCAGAATCAAAGGCTTCCGTTTGTTTTGACTACTTACATCTGTAAAGTAGCTCAGCAGATGCTCAAACCAGGTGTGTGTAACCCCTTATTTAGGCTCTAAGTAATCACTTGATCTCCAGTATGTTTTTTACATATAGTGTACTAGTACTGCTTTTCCTTAAATATCACTGACTGACCTTTTCTGTTCTTGTCCTGTTTTCCCAGAGGACCACATGTATGTAGTGTTAAACAGGTTCCTGCTCTCCCATCAGAGTTTGGACTTCAGAAGAGTCCCTGAATTCTTCAAGCTGTTCTATAGTTTTGACTTAGAGGTAAGTATTACAGGGAAGCATTGTTTTTGTTTTCTGTTCTGTAGATTGGTGATTTGTCCCTGAACAAATAAATCACTGTGTCGTGTCAACAATATTTGACCTTCTTCAGTTTGTTTTTGTTTGATGTTATCTGTTTCTGTGAACAGATGCCAGTGATTAGAGTATGACTGTTTTTTGGGTTTTTTTTTTTGTAGCACAAGATGGAACGTGAGTGGATCCTGAATGTTCTGGAGGAAGGAATAAGTGATGGGCACTGCTATGAACTGTGCAGCCAACAAGGCATCTTTCAGATCCTCTTAGGCTTCAGCAGCAGTCCCCTGTGTGATGACCACTTCCAGGTACGTGCTGTTGGAAACATTATTACAAAGACGGGACAAACTAATAGGTCTCATTATGGGGGACTAGATAAAACCATGCATATCTGCTAATCAGTGCAGTTCATGAGGAAGAGAAATGGTTAGATATATGCTGTTCTTATTTGTGCGTTTCATCACGTAGGCTCAGATCATCAGGGTGTTGTCCAAGGCTGCCCATGTGAACAAAGCAGCTTATAATCTCACCAAGAGCACTGCGCTCCTAACATGGATAATACAAATAGTGGAAAAAAGGTACGATTGGAAGGACATTTCAAGTTATTGATCTCTACAGTCTCTAGAGTTTCATGAGTGTCATTGTACTCCTTAGGAATCTAACTCAGCAGCTGCTTTGTGCCGTCATTGATCTGCTCCACATGCTGTGGTTCACTAACCTCGGACAGAAGGAGACACAGGTGGATGAAGCCAAGACCACCTCTACAGAGGAGAAACCTCAGGCTCGAGTGAAATGTCTCCCACTGCCACTCATCAATGAATTCCTGTGTGTGGCATCAAGTATCAGCAGACACCTTAGGTAAACTGAATAAAACTTTCTCTCTTCAGGCATGAGGTGATAACCTTGAAGCTAAAATCACACATGATAAGTGTTAATGGCCTTTTGGTAAAGGACGTCCATCTGTTTGTTTTCTTCCTGTCAGGTTGGGTGTGAAGGCCGCTCAGCTTAGCCTGTTTCTGCAGACTCTGTGCTCCATGCTGAAGCATCGTAGGACTGCTCTCATTGTCAACAAACAGGCGGACCGGCTCACACTCCACCCACAGCCAATCTCCAGTACCGACGCCCTCGCTCTGCTTCACTGCTGGGCCTCCTTGTCCCATAACACAGCACTTCTTACACAAGTGCAGGCGCTGTGTGAAAAGCACAAAGTGAAAGATATTATTGGTGAGTGCCTTCAACAGACGCTGTAGCAAAATCAACAGCTAAGGGGTTTAAAAACGATGCTGCTCTTATGACATGTCTTAGTGTTTTCCATTACAAACCGTGGAAGAATTTGTGTTTTGTTCTGGCTCATAAATCACCCCTTGCATCATTAATGTGATAAACTTTGTTTGTCTTCTCATTCAGGGACAGGGAGGGAGAAGGCCCGAGGTAAAAGCTTGACTTCCCAGACCTTTACACAAAAAGAGAGCCTGGCAGAAGACTCTGAGACTGAGAAACATGAGGAGAGTGTCCTGACAGGATGTAAATTTTACCTCAGCGGTATCTTTGTTCACTGGGAGCCTGCGTTTCACCTCTTTGAGCCCCAAACAGCTCAGCCAAGAGACAAACTGGATCTCAGTCTGCTGGCGAGTGACACTGCACACCTGCTTACAAAGTGGTCCCTGAGGTGGTTGGTAGAAGACTTGTATGATGAAAACAGAGCAAAGGAATTCTTGCACTGGATTGTAAGGGCTGTGATAAAACACAAGCAAGTTGTGGATGTTGTGCTGCTCGATCCAGGCTGGAAAACAGACATCCTACGGTTCTACCACCAGGCCTTTGAAACTCTGCATCACACCAGCATCTCAGCAAGAGAAGAGAGCCTCCAGATGTTTACTAATATTATGACCTGCTTACTGGAGGCCCAAGGCAACCTTCCAGACCAGCATCAGGCAGTTGTCTCTGCTTGCAGGCCTGAACCGACACATGATCAGTCTAGGCGTGGTAAGAACATACAGACCTCTAGTGTGCATAACACTAATAACAAAATCTTTTAAGACACCACTACTACAACATAAGACAAATCATGTTTATTGTCTGTTAGTTTCTGTAACAAGTTTTTACTGTAAATGAATGAAACCCTTTTGTTTTCTTCTTTCCAGTCTCGGGGCTCTTTCTGTTGTCATTGTACATTCATGAATTGTGGAGTGGAGCCACTTCAGCAGATTTGTTCCTGTCTCATGTCAGCCTGGTCACCAAAGCAAAGTGCAAGAAGAAGAAAGCATCAAAATCCTCACAGACTTCAGATGCCGCCAGAGCCATCTGCAATGACATCATCACCATGAAGAGTTAAACATATCTGAAAGCCACAGTCTTCAATATCTTTTGTTATTGTACACCAATTTTGTAAACGTTTGTAAAAAAAAATTTCGTATTAAATGTTGATGTACAACATTTTTCTTTACATTTCAGGGGTGATGTATTTGCAGATTTAATACAAAAGTTTACGTTCAATCAAGACTAATATATCTGTTGTTCTTGTTTGCTTATATCTTGATCAGGGTCTTCATACAAACACACTACTG
>JAVQJX010031922.1:0-12628 GCA_036025115.1 Ambassis agassizii | reverse complement strand
CCCCCCCCCCCCCCCCCCCCCCCCCCCCCCCCCCCCCCCCCCCCCCCCCCCCCCGCAAGGTGAAGGAAAGCTCTTTGAAAGTGGCGAGGCGATGTGCTGCTTATAAACGGCGAGCAGGGAGGGATTCAGGGGCGGACTGCTGCGGCCGGGTCTGTCTGGGAGCTGCCTGGTGTTTTCCTGTGTGTAATGCATGCTAACCCTGGGCCCCCTCGACTTCGGCAGCAGCATAAAGAGGCCTCTGTAAGGCTGACTCAGCTCCAGTCTTAATTCACCTCATTGGTCTCATTGTTTGATTAAATTCAGCAGGGAGACTTAGAAGGTCTCATGCATTCAAACAGGAATGGAAATCAACCTGTTATCAGTAAGAGAGTTGAAGAAGACCACAACAATGATCATGTAGATAGAAAAAGCCATGATCAAATGCTGTTTCTGTGCAAAACAATGATGCACAGAAAGACAAAAGAAGAGTGTGTGTAAGCACAAAGCCGATATAGCATGACAAAGATTTCAAAACGACCACTTCACTTTAACCACAGAGCAATAGCTTGGTGCATGTCAGGCCTGAATACTGGAGCTTGACCACCACAGCACTGCCATCAGCTAATGCAAACACAACAAATAAACACTTTGGGTGATGGTGAAATCGAACATTTCCACTCACATATTGTGTAACTGAGCATTCCAGCGAGCCTCAGAATAAAAGAAATAAGACAAACAGGGGGCATACCAGGCCTATCTGCAGGAAATGCCACGATACGAGTTAGCATGGTGATGATGTGGTCAGGGGTGAATGACAAAATCCCTCTTGCTTTGATCCTGCTATGGGTGGAGTAGGGGGGGGGGGTGGAGCAGAGGAGCCAACCTGCCTGATGGGTCTGCATCCACCAGGGCGTTCCTGTCTGTCTGAGCGATTAGCATTCCTGACATCATCTCATCTCTAACTCAAGTGTAGAAATGTGAGACATAACACAGTAGTCGCCCAGTTCTCTGATCTAGAGATATGTGTGTTTTCACTTTTTCCTCCAAGATGACAATTTTTAAGCTGAGTGAAGAAGGAAGCAGGAAGCCGGTTAGCTTAGCTTAGCATAAAAGAATGAAATGACAGCTAGCTTGGTCTGTGGACCTTAAAGGCCTCAGGGAATAAAGCCACAAATGAGGCTTCTTCCAAACATGAGTCAATGTCCACCATTGGAGCTGAGGTGGGCGGGCAGTCATAGAAGCAGGAAGCTAGCGCTTGTGATATGACAACCACCTGTCACTCAAAGCGGTCACAAAGCCCAGAATCATTGTTTGAACCAGGCTGTAAAAATGTTTATTTCTGCTGGAAAGTTGGACATTTTAACATGAGAGTCTATGAGGACTGACTCACTTTTTTTGTCCATAACGCTCCAGCTCTTTGCCTGTATTCGGATTGATCATGGAGCCCCTAGAGGCTGCAGGGGGAACTACAAGTTTTAACATGGAGGTTGGTGTTTGGGTAAAATCCTCCTAACGCTAGTTCCAATAATGGCCTTTAGGGGCTGCCTCCAAACATGACTCAACCCCCACAGACCTCCATGTTAAAATGTCCAGCCTGGTGGGAAAAATAGATTACTTCCTGTGCAGGCGTCTAGCATGGTATCATGTAGCCTGTAGCTTGAAAAAGACCAGACAAAGAACTTTAAGGGGGTGAAGCCAAATACTTCCAAATCTCCTTGTTGTTGATTGGAGGTAATTCTTTTCTGGGGGCATCTTCTTTCCGGTTTCAAGCCAGACTTTCAGTCAATTACCATTTGACCTCATGCATAGCATCAACACCCCGGGGCAAACTGCTGCTGGTTAAACAAACAACACAACCAATGTGGAAACATAAATAGAGGAGGTGCTCACAAGCAGATATGTGAAGGCTGACAGTGTGCTAAGCTAAGCTAATTAGTCCATGATTCGAAAATATATATTCAGGACTGATTTAAAGATAAAGAAGTATTTGCTCAGCTTTTTCTTACGTCCCACAGATTACACAGGGTGCAGCTCTTTTTTTTTTTTTTTTTAAGGTCAGAGAACTCAAAATCCAGTTGAACAGGCTGAGCGTTAATTTAAACAGAGAAAGAGAGCATAAAGTACTTCCACCTCAGACAAAACCAGCTGTAATCAAAGCCTGGAGATTAGTGTTAATCAAATAACAAGCTTACAGAACCAGATACCAGGGCTTTGTTACCTGGCTCAGACCCCTTCAAGCTATGAGAGGTGGATCATGATACAACATGCTACACACACTCAAATCATTTCACACTGGTGGAACCAGGACACTTGATCCAACTAAACATTCCCACAAGGACTGCCTTGTTTAGCAGTCTATCAGGCTTGTTAATAATAGTCACCGCCCAGGAGAAAATCGTTTCCTCTTTGCCTACAGTCAACCAAGAGAAACTCATCGGTTCTTCCCACCGAAAGTCTGGGCGGAACATGCTGATCCGAGTAGTTGTTCATATGTCAGCCGGCATCCCACGCTGAGGTTCCCAGTGCCGCAGCAGCCTGAAGCGGCAACAATCTGCTTGATCCTAGGCCACCACTTCCCAGGACCGAGGCTTCGTCCCCGGGGAATGCTGCTGAAGTTCCGGCTGCAACCTCAGCACTGTCCATAATCCCACCGGAGGAGCAGACAGAATGTAAATAACAAAAGCACGCAGAGCACAGGAATACCTTAAATACCCATCTATTCTTGTAGCTGTGCATCGCTCTGCTATGACAACAAAGTTTACGTCACATGGGCACTCACAAATGGAATAGAGGGCTCCAACATGTTGGTAACAATTTCTTCCTAAACTCCAGATCAATCCGAATACAGGTAAAGAGCTGGAGCGTTATGGATCTCTCAACTTCATCTCTCAACTTGGAGGCTGCTACACACCATAACAAACACACTAGCAGACTGATAATAGCATCTAAAGGAGCTGCAGGGTCTCACAGAGCAGCTATAAAACTAGTTCCCATTGAAAATGGACGGAGGCCTTCGCTGCCTCACCGACAATGTAGGATGTCTTTGTTTCCAAATCTTATGTAATCACTGATAACAGGAAGTAGTGAGGCAGATGTTATGATTGGAGCCATGGCGCAGAGCTCAAGCCCTTGGTCAGGATTCCCACTGTCACTGAGGAAATGAAAGCACAGGGAGGCTATCTTTATGGTTAGCCCATGAAGACATAAATACTCACTGGGAGAAGCAAGACTTTCAATCGGACTGCAGAAAAACTGATGACTGAGCAAAGAAAGAATTGCACAAGATGAAACGGTCTTATAGAATGATCTCCCAAAGCTGTGTGGTGAGACACACACACACACACATAATGCAGCATTGGATTCATTCTTTTGACCTGTTAAAAAAAAAAAGCAAACATTCTTGAGGAATGTGTGAAATGTGCTGCGTGGGAGGAGAAGTTTGACACATGTGGCTGTTTGCTTGACATGAAAAGTTGCCAGAGCTTTCAAGGTGCGGCTCGTCTCTCCACCCTTTTTGCAGTCGCGGCTGTCAAACTGATACGTGTTCTGAAGGGGACTGTAAATGTTTGCAGGGTATTCAGAGGACAGTAGCTAGCTAGCCTTAGGTTAAAAGTTATTATAAACAATGAAAAAAATCTAAACAATCTGTATGATTATAAACGCAAACATTTGCAGCTTCAGGATATTTTCTGACATGGAAGTCGTCTATTTAAGTTTAAAGTGCATCCTTTTTGCTGTCGGAGAGACATTGAGGCCTGCAAAAGTGAACTAACAGGCTGGTGAAGATGTAGCAGCTGAGACTGCGGTCCGACAGAGAGGAACAACAAAGGTATCAATGGCCAACAACAGCTGGGTCTGCTTCCTCCAAAGAGCAGCGTCTGATGGATGGGGAACACGATATAGACGTGCAGCCTACATGACATTTGATATTTCACTGCACACGTCTGGTCTGGATTAATCGTCTTGACGTGACACACGGAAGTGCCCAAAATGCAGAAGACCACGTTCTTCTGGTCCAAGTTGTGAAATTTGCTTCTTTCTCATCTTACAAGATAAGAAACACAAATACATGACATTCAGCTCGTTGAGGGAGCGTGTGCACAAGAAGGAAGAAAATGATAACACATTCCCTTATGCTATAATCATTTCCTCCCTCAGGCGCAGTTTCTGCCTCGACAGTTAGCTCACCAGCTGAGAGGATGGACGAGGCAACATATGGGGACTTTTTTTTTCCCTCTTTTAAGTTCCAGTTTGACTTTATAGGCACTCAAAAATGACTTATGTCCCCAAATGACTTATGAGAGGAAGTGAAAAAGCTGAGTCATTATTATTATTATTATAGTAAATGGTCTCATACCAGCTGAAAGGCTTATCAATATTACCCTGCATGCAGCGGTAGTTACAAAAAAAACTCTCTTTTTTTTTCTGGGTCATAACTAAACCTGTTTTGATGGTGATAAATGTTTATACCAGAGTTCCGGTGTTAGGTTGTGCAGTCAATTTCGTTTTTGTATTTGTTTCACAATGACAATAAAGTAATCTTGAGTCCTCAGGCGTGGGTGGAGGTCAATAGTCCTCGACACCCATGCGACACACACCCTGATTTCTGATGTGAAAAAAAAAAATGTGACCAGTTCTTTATCTGGACAAAAGCTCAGATGAGAGACTGAACTTTCTACTCACCACTTTAGCCTCTTTTATTGCATTGTTTTGGTGTAAAACAGAAAAAAAGGGAAGTGAATGTCAGACAGCAATATTTGTATATGTAGGCAACAATAATGAAAACAGTCAAAAAAAAGAAAGAGAGAAGACACTCTATTTAAAGGTACAATCTGTTTCAAAAAGATTAGTTTTCATCTTCCAGAGAATAGATTCCTATGCAACATTGATATAAGAACATGCATTTCTATCATTACTACACAGCATAAAAACATCAATACATCAGTCAAGCTACACATCCTTCACCTGCAGTTGTTGTCGAAGGAGAGGGTGTGCGCGGAACAACAGGCTACGCTAGCAACCAATGCTAGCAGGCTAGCTGCTTACTTCTACCATTGCATTATATGAGGATAGAGGCAGGCGCTATAGTTAGCATGCTAACTGTGATTCTTTACATGATCTTGGTAATTTGAGCTTTTATTTTGAAAGCTTCAGACTTTTTTTTTTTTTTAAATACTTTCACAGTAAAGTCAGAGTGACTTGTGTTTGACCTTTTGTTTCACTTTCTCTGCATGCTTTGAGATCATGGAATATCTACTTATTCATCATGGTAAGAACACCTACAGAGAGGTTTGACTTCACAGCTCAGTGCAGGACCTGACAGCACACCGAGAGTGAAAGCACTCAAAGCACTCATTCCAGCGAGAGTGGCGCGGCTCGCCTGACAGTTTCTGCTCAGTCAGTTGTTTTTGCCCACAGACGCTGAGTTGCATCTCAGGCTCTGACAGGAACTCTGATGTTCTCACCACCTACAAGCTCAATGTGACCTTCCTCTCACAGCTCTGACACCTATTTATCTCTCACTGATGTGAGGGGGGGGGGGACAACAATGGCGAAGAGACGAGACGGACGGGGCACGTGCCAACACGCAGAGCACTGCACCCATTTCTGACATGACAAAAACACGTTTTCCCACACACGCAGGCGTTTAAAACATGTTGTCACAGCTTTTTCTTTTTCGATGATAACAAGAGAGGTTCATGTAATCATCTCTCTGTGTAATCAGAAAATCAGCACAGCTCTTGTTTTCTTCAACCGGCACATAGCAGGAAACATGGTGGCATGACTGAGCTGCCTCTATAAAAGATAACTAAAAAGATGACTGCTGCTTTATTGCAACGAAGGACTGTGTGCTGTGTGTGAGTCTGGCCACAGGGCAGAAGCTCATTCACACATCCACTGCAACCAATTAGGCTTCAGTCATTTCACCACATCAAATACCTGCTAATAGGAATTTTTTTTTTTTTTTTTTTGCATGTTATTGTCCTGCTGATGGGATTTTCATCTTTGAGACGTGCAGAGGTTGAATCTTATTTCCAGATGTTTCATCCTCTGGCCATTACTGCACATGTGCTGGGAATTTCAGAATAATGCCTTGTGGAGATTTACATCATCCATCCTCAGCATTGTGAGGCATGTGAACCTCTTCTTCACTTGATTGTAATATTACAAACAGTCGCTGGTTCCTCTGCAGCCCAGAGGTGTAGCCGCTCCTGTAATGGAACACTATGTGGGCTCAGTGAAGTTGGCTTAAAAAAAAAAAAAAAATTGCTTTTGCAATATCATATTGTGGAGAATATAGGCGCAAGTTATCCAGACAACTTGTGCAGCAGATCAAACGGGCTGGCCTGCGGCGCGTTATATCAGATTTCATTTTGAGTTGAGGCCCTTCATTCATTTCTGACATTTACAGTTGGATCACTGCAAACCCCCCCCCCCCCCTCACACACACACCATGCCTCTTTTTTCGGAGGCCTCTTGGCTCTCAGTCTGCACTGAGGCCCCACCAGCCACTCTGGAAAAACCCAATGCATCTGACTTGCATTGCCTGGCTCCACTTGTGTGTTCTGTTTGGCCCGTGCCGCAGGAGGAGGAGAGCGAGCCAATTACCAGCCGCCGCTCCGAGACCAATATGATGTCATCCTCCCGCTCCGCCATAACAGGCTGCAGATGAGAAGGGGCCGGGCCTCTCGGCAGCTTTAACAAAAAGCAGGAAAGTCGAAAAATGGTATTGAATATCCTGAACATTAACATTTTTTTTTCTTCATTTAAACTAAAGTGGTCTCTAATTCACTGCAGCCTCCAGACTGCAGATGGCAAAGATAATAGCTTACTGTTTATCACATGAGCCAGCACCTTGTTTGAATAAGGCTGATAACAGCCCCTGAGAAAACAGTGGGGAATGTCACTGTGTTTTAAGGCCGGCGAGTTTCACAAGTGGAAGTGAAATTTCCGAGGGAGAAGCTCTCATATCAGCAACCCAAAGTGTGATTGTGACGCTCCCTCAAAGGAAAAGCTGCATCCTCGCACATCAAAAAGACACGTTCACACTCCTAACACGCGCTCACAACACTCCAGAGAATACTTAAAAAAAAACTGCCGTCCCAGAAGGCCTCACGCATTTCTGAGGAAGTCATGAAGCCACATCACAGATTGTGAAGGGGGCCTGTGGGCTGCAGCAGATCTCCTCTCATTTCCCCACATCTCCAACGCCCCAAACCACACACACACACACACACACACACTACATATAGACTCTAGAGATGATATATAGCCAGAGCTGATAGCGAGGCCTCAGCTCAGAGTATAAACAAATGGCAGCTTTCACTTCGGTATGATCCACTCTGATTTAATCTCTGTGTGAAAAAGGAGGCGAGCTTTTGTGGAAATAACGTTTATCAATAAGCGTTTGTTGATGTGCGGAGATTAGCGTTGTTTACAGGTAAAACAAGGTCTAAGTTATGTCTGAAATGATGATTCAGTCGCACTGACAACAGTGGCTCCTGTTCAATTGGTTGATGTGTGTGAGTTGCTGTTTTGCTGTTTTTAAGGAAACGCAAGTCACTGTGGTGAGTGCTGTTCGTGCTGCGTGTATACAATAATAACATCCTTTCACTTTAGAGGAAAAATAGCAAACACGCATTACTGTAAATGGACACTAGAGGGCTGATTCATGCACAATGGATCCCATTGACAGTACATAAGTATGGATGGAGCGTCACAGTCCACCTAAACTCCAAATACAGGCAAAGAGGAGGAGCAGGAGTGCAGCTGAGTCCAATCATGGAAACAGGAAGTACACACCAATACCTTAATACCTAATATTCAAATTCAAAAAACTTTATTTGTCCACAGGGGACAAATAATGAAACATAGAGCAAACAGTGACAGATAGGTGCTATTTTTCATATAGAATGGTAACAGTCATGTCTCTGTAATGCAAAAGTGCAGCATGGGAAAAACCCGCATGAAAAGACAGTATGAATTATCATGAACACTTGTGGAAATACTCGCATGCTGGATGGACACACAGACACTGTCTGGCCTCGATTAAGTTTGGAAATATACGGTCCTTTATCACGACCTCCCTACTGAAACATGAAAGGTGCAGCTTGGAAAAGCCTCAACTGCCATTTAAATGCACCTTAAATTATACTCATCTCACCGCTTTTCCCATCTCTGAAGATGTATTATCATGAGTATCTGTTGGTATTTTGTTGTGGGAGAGTGAAGAAGCTTCGACAATAAATTCCTCACTAAATCTTCACAAGCCGCGGTTCAGATTCGGCTCAAGGGAGGATGAGTGAAGCAAGGTCAGGCACTTAACCTCAGCATGTGGCGGTATGACTGAAACAATGGACACCTTTTAAATGGAAAAACTAGAGTAACAATAATAATAATAATAATAATATGAGATGACAGACATGAGCAATGTATACCAGGCGTAGAAAAACAATAAGGAAGCCAATCATGTTCTATCTTGCTCCATAAAACAGTTTATGCTGAGTTATTAGCTGGATTAACCCAGGAACAAGCAGGTTCCAGGAAATCAAACACATCACAGTGAACCTCTGTCAATACTGTACTATTGAGTCTTTATACAAAAGGATATATTAAGAGGCGTTTCATTTTGTGGATGCAGCCAAAAAAGAAAAATTTGAAAAATGTTAAAAGCTCCAAATGCAAAATGTGAAGAATGCTAACAAGCTAGCCCCTCGCTGCACCATCATGCAATACCACTTTGAACCACAAGATGGAAAGGTGAGCCCCATGCGATCAACATGAGAGACTCAAAAAAAAAAAAAGAGACGACTGCAGCTCTTGTATTGTTAGCTTAGCGTGCACCTGCAGAGTGCAGGTTGGTTGTTGGATGATTACTGTGCAGAAACTGTACATCTTGTGGAGAAGAGTGGCTTTAAAATTTCAGGAAAACAGCTGCCAGAGCGGTGAAAAAAAAAACAAAACAACCGGAAGTGGACTTTTAAAGGTCATAAATCTTGTGAGTCACTGCTTTATTGCATGACATTCACACACTTGACTGTTGCAAAAAGCAAATAAGGTGGAGCAGAGATGATCAAGTTTGGACCAAACTCTCCACCCACCCACACACATTCGTTCAAAGCTCAGCTTATCATGAATGACTCAACTGTCGTGTGTAAAACATGATAAACGAAGCCGCAGTTTATCACGACTCCTATCATGACTGCTGACTCCTCCATGTAAGAAGACCTCCACCTTGTCAATGTGTCTTTGGGTCTGTGTCATAGAGACTGTTTGAGCAATGCCCCGCTTTGCATTCCTCTGCCATCCAACCTCTGTCCAGCCTGGACTTTCCCACAGAACCCTAAACCCTGTGAATGAGAGTAGGCCTTTGTTTCAGGCATTTTTCATCCTGATCCCAGCAACTTCCCCATGGTGGAATGCAACAGGAATGCCAGCACCAGCTACCTGGCATTAGAGAGTCTTTGTGCGGAAATAGGAGAGGCTGAAGGAGAGAGCAGGTCAAAGAGGTTTTGACAATGGATAGCTCACTTCTCAAGGTGCCAAGCCCAAATAAGAGAGCGAGCGAACAGCAGGACGTGGGTCAGGTCTCTTTAAAGTGGCACAGAGAAGTGAAAAAGTGACAGTGATTTGCATGTGGGTCAGTTTCGCTATGACTGCTTCACAGGTTTTCTCTTTACTGTACAAATTATTAACTGGAGAGCTGATGTAGCAACTGATTGGCATGCATACACGGGCTGAAATGTGCAGCAGTTAACAGGTTGTTGTGAGCTTATCGCTGGAATGGTGAAGCAGCGGTTAGCCTCAAGGTGCAATTCCATTCATTCCTTCACACCGACAGAGGCCAGCCAAGGAGGATTTTAATTTGAAGGATGCCATGTGGAGACGAGGATTTATTACAGTACTATTAGATATCAGGTGTTTGGATGTTTTTTTTTTTTTTTTTTAACCTCAACAAGTCACAACATTTAACTTTTGGCATCTGAGTGACATTCTGTTGTAAAGGTGTGTGAGGCAAGAATGAAAACACATCATAAATAATTCCCAGGAGAGACGCTAACAGACAGACTCACAGTTACCTGGGCCATTTCAGCTGTAACCTGAGCAGGCCCAAGGCTTCTGAGACGACGGCTGAGCTTCTCCTGATCCCGAGTTTGATGATAAGGAGAGGAGATAAGGTGCTAGCTGAAGGATAACGACAGACTTATGAAGACAAGGGTGGGACTTTGGGGTCATATATCCCCTCCACATTAAGACCCCATTCAGTCTTGTGTTGTCAGCTAGAGCCATTGATTTTTTTTCCCAATCTGAGCCATATAAGCCAATGAAATCCGGGTCTAAATGCAAAAGTGGCTGGCAACACTTCCGGGTTCACAGGAACAGTATCCGGGTTGCGTATTAAGTCCCTTCTTGCTAAAAACATCACCAAGAAAATTTTGCGTACATCCATCGCATTTCCAGATGAACAAAAGAAACCCAGTCTGAATTTTACAGTGCGCCACCTAGTGGTTGGAGGAGAGCAGAGCCGCTCTGCTCCAAACCGAATCTGAACCGCTGTTCACTTTGACTGTTCGATGGCCCTTTTTTCCTAGAAAACCCAACAGATGTTCTATTTATTACGCTCAGATTGCCAAGAATCTTTGGGAGGACAACTGAACAGAGGGAGAGAGAGAGAGGGAAACGTTGGACCAGACTCCCCCCTTTTCTCCCTCCTGAGAGGAAATTTTATGAACTCACAGGGGAAAGATAAGACTTCCATTCCTTGACATGAAAATCACTGCACCAAAAAAATATCTAAAGTTAGAGGTTTACATCATGTTAATTACTCAGGATTTTATTTTTATGAACATTTTAAGTTCTGTCCTCTATCTGCTTTGTCAGATTTACCCTTTTTTTTCAGACAGGAAAAATCTAAGTCATGCAGCAGACATTTCCCTTCAGTTCTTGTTTGCTATTTACAAAAGCAGACTTTCACCATGGTCACCAGGCCGAACACAGAGACAGAAAGAGAGAGAGAGAGCGGAATCATTTTCTATTTGAAATGTCATTATGTAACCAAAGAATATCTGTGCGAGCCGGCCTGCCACCCCCGAAGCCTCCACAGACTCACAGTTAAAGAGGCTGGACAGGAACAATGAGGACAGGGCTTGTTAAAGAGTCTCACGTTTGACATTTAATGGTTTCCCAAACCTGCAGGTTTAACAGGCGAGTCTGACCGATATTCACAATCCGCTCATAGACCAAAGAAAAAGGAGAACTGGGAAGAGACAGTGTACAAATGAGTTCCTTTTCTAGGCTGCAAAAATAGAAGCATGTAAATTCTGAATGAAGCAAGAGACAGACTAAATCTGTCAAAACAGGACATCAGTGACTTCTTTTTGATCATGCAAATGTTAGCGTCTCACAGGAAACGTGAACTCCGCATTCTGATCAAATAAACTCAAACTCTGAGTGTGTGCAGCTAAGTGAAAGCTTAGCTCGTTTCTGCAGTCGTTCCACATAATAAGATACAGTTGCTTTAACTAGCTACATGTTTAGCAAAGCATGCATTAGCCTTTGGTGAAATACAGTTAGCTAGTGCTAAGCTAACCCTTTAAAATCAGATGTTTTATTGCACTTGTTGCATGCAAATGTCACTTGTACAATCACAATGCAAAGATTATAGTGCTAAGTTGTTTAGTTAGCATGCTAACATGCTAACAGTTGCTAATTGATGCAAACAAAATGATCCACAATCTAAAAGTGCTTCTGGTGTGCATAAAAAAAATGCTGATTAAGCAACAATAAATGTTTTAGTGCCCATTATATGATGGCAATGGGTGTTAAAGGGAGCATCATGGTTAAATCTCTACAATACAATCTGTCTCTACAGCAGAGGAGCATGAAGACTATTGATTATTTAACATAATGTGTGATCATGGAATAAAAAGCCACGTTGATCAAAGCTGGTGAAAACCTCCACATGCACAGAAAAAAAGGGAAAAATTTAAGAGTGGTTCTGAAATCACATCACAGTGGTGTGCTCACCTAGTAACTGGTAAACACATATCAACAATGACTAAAATACATTAATGAATTTCAACATTCTCCAAAAAAAAAAAAAGTCCTGCTGCTGCAGCTTCTCTGATCAAACCATTCATCTGCTTTATTGTGTCAATCACCATCGCTTGCCAAAACAACACAACGTAAGGGACCGTTGGCCGACCGACGAACACCTGACCGAGATATAAAGAGCTAAAACTTAATTGCAGAGATTATGATCTGCCATAAAAGTGGCAGAAAGAAAAGACGTCTAGTCAGACGTCAGTGCGGCCTCAGGCTGCCCTGCTGTTAGCATCTGGTCAATGTCAGGGTGGTGCTGAGCAGGTGCTCGTCTACCTTCAACATGCATAAATAATTCAAAAGTGTTTACCACGATTATCTACTTTTATCTGCTCATGTGACTTTTACTATTGTAACATAAGCTGGTGGAGAGTTTGTTTACGCCACAGTGAGTCTTTATGCATCTTTAAATTCAACACAAACATGGAGGAGAGTCACTTAAATTTCACTTTTAATCAAAATTTATCAGCCCCTTTCTCAATAACATACTGTATTGTTAATGTTATTATTAATGTGAAGCACACATATGTGTGTCTGTAAGGTGAAA
>JAVQJX010031918.1:0-11401 GCA_036025115.1 Ambassis agassizii | reverse complement strand
ATGAGGACAATAAGTTATGTGAGTATTAAATTAAATACAAAAAATACAATGTAGCCTTTGCCTTAAAGATGATGAATTACATGATCACATAAACTTTAAAATGAGAGAACCCACATTCTGTTTAAATTAAAGATCTATTTTAAGCTGAAAACAAAAACTCACTTTGAGGAATCTTGTGATTGTTTAGATTCTCAAAGTTTGGTTCCCCACACACACACACACAAAATAAAATAAAATAAAATAAAAACAGAAGAACAGAAACAGCCCTGTCAGGACTGTCTCTATGGCAACAGCACAGCACAACCAACCCAGTCTACTCAGAGAAAAGAAAACAGATTTCCCTTTTTGCAGCTGTTTACAGAGCAGTCTGTCTGTCACAAAGTGACAGGTTTCATTTAACTTGATTTGCACTTTATGTTTCAGACAAAAAGATAAAGGCATTTTTTCAGACGTCTTTCCACACTTAAACATTCTGTGTCATCTTGTTGCAACTTTGCTTTGAAGCTATACGATGTTTACACTGACTGAAATATTAAAAAGCTATGGCATAGTTTTCCTGCAGCGCTGTACAAAATATTCAACAAAATCTTTCATGGTATAATAATCCCCCCCAATTCAGCTTCAGAGCCTGAGGTCCCATTTAATATTAAGTAGCATGATGTTCTCTATAAACCTCTGAAATAAAACCATAATTATTTCAGATGGATAATGTTTTGGTCTTTTTTTTTCTCTAATGCCCAAAAACGACATAATTTTTAAGTGAAAATGAAAGTATACTTTGAGCCTGGAGTGTTGTCTGCAGGTACTTCTCTGCATGCAGCCACAACAATCTCCATTTTTGCAGTTAGGCCTCTCATATGCAGCGGCTGTTTATTACAGCAGTGTGTCATCTTGCTACAAGCACAAGCTCTGCAGACAATTGCAGTGGTGATTGAAAACTTGTTAACCCTAAAGAATTTTCTGCATTTTTCCATATTAACTCAAAGCATCACCTGATTAAAGGTAGACAATAAAATCTTTGTAGCCGTCATTGTTTAAACATGCTTGGCAACAATAAGAAACAAAACTGGAGAGAAAGATCACATACACATCTCACTGTAAAAATCTCACTGTAAAATGCAGCAAGACTGGTTTGTGGAAGTTGGACAAAATACAGAGAGCATCATGGACATTGATGTTTTATAAGTTCATCTCTTTAAAAACATTCAACATAAGTCATAAGTCATTCAACACAGCAGTGGCAGCTTGTTTGTTTATCTTTGCCGGTATAGCCAAAGTTGTGTTCTAAAAAGTCATTCAAAATTCTTCAGTTTCATAGTCTAAATATAGTCCCTATAGAGTAACTAATAAGTCAGAGGTGATGCCATATAACCATGTCATTTCCCTCTTCCATGCAGTGACCGCAGAACTCCTCTCCTCATTTGTGAGTGTGAAACGTGCTGAAGCTGCAGCCACATGTGTACAGCACATTTGAGCAGCTCGTAAAAACAAGCACCTCCACATATGCAGCCCCTCCTCAGAGGGTCATCTTTGTTTATGCTGAAGAAGCAGCTTTACAGCCAACATAAAGCAGGCCAGACTTTTGTCAACTTTTACACAGTAGCTTGAGAAGATTCCACCATCTCTCACTGGCTTTTCAAAACTGACCCAATTATTTGCTGACCTGATTCAGCGACATCATTTTTAGAGCCTCCCACAACCAGAACAAACCAAGAATAAAAATATTGATAAGAATGCTTTCTGGTGTTTTTTGTTGTACTTGTGTGGCTGCTGTTTTCATCATAAACTGAAGACTAACTGAAGACAAGTTGAGTGGAGACTCACTTACTTTTAGCCCTTCAGTTATGTTTCTAGGTGATATCTGGTTGCACTACTATCTTACAGCCAGAGAGTTACTGGTTGGATATAACACATATACAGTATCTCCATGTGCCAATGGAGGTTTTCCCTGAGACCTCTGGTTTCATCCCACATACCCAAATGGATGAATGTTATTATCTGTTCTCTAATAAAAGGACCAAATGGAGAACTTATTCTGTCTTTTGCTTGTCCTATGGCCATTGACAGCACTAAGCCTTGACGCTAAAGTTGTATAGTGGTCATTCATGGTATTGCAACAAAAATTCCCCTGCAGGATCCGTGGAAGTTTCATATTTGTAAAGAATGTAGCTGGAATAGAGATTGAGCTCCTCATACAAGTGAGTGCTTTGAGACTCCATCCAAATATTGTTACTAGTTACATCTGTCTGCAAAATACCTACTTCTGCTCTATATTATATTCATGTCCATTCTGTGTTGCTTATATTATAATATTGTCAGAGGTTGTCGCCAACTGACAGCAGTGTCACCCCCTCAGATGAGGATTAGGTTTGCTGTTGTGTATTGTTGTGAAAACAGTGACACATACCCACACATACAGCACTGTACATACAGAGTGAAGAGGAGGCACAACAACAAGAGCATGACCTATATATGCCAGGGATGCCCAAACAATACACGGCTTATTGAGCCTCTGAACACACAGTAACAGCTGCATGTGCAGGAAAAGAGCTGATCCACCGGGGACAGAAGCTTTCTGTGATAAACCTCCTACACAGTCCAAGACTCTACATGAGACTAGGCTTACATTGAGTTTAAGACAAATTTGTGGATTTGTTTCAGAGACTTCTTCTCTTTCGTATTCCAGTTATGATATCACATGTCAGAAAGTTCACTCGTGTTGTTTCTGGGCTCATTACTCATTCATGAAGCCAACCGGAGACAAAGAAAGCTCAGGAAACAGAGCTGGCTGTTGAGGTTGACAGCATTTCCAGCGCTGGCTTACTATCTTTTAATTTCTGCTGTGACTGAAGCAACATAAAGACATGCTGCTCTGTAATCAGCAGTTTGTTTTGCACCAGCAGACAGCTCTGTTCTTGCTTTAAGTAGATAATTGGAGAGCTGAGGGAGACACCAACAAAGACCAGAGGAAGAGGAGGAGGAGGAGGAGAGGTAAAGGGAGACATGAAAACTGTGAGAGTATGAAGGGATCATCACAGCACAGGTACAGACAAGAGACACAAGATTTTATTGTACATATGAGGATCATGGCTGGATTCACCTCATGAGACGCCTCTATTGAAACCAGAACAGCTGCTTCAGGACTTCCCAAGACCACAAATTGAAATGATTTGTCTGGCGCTTGTTGGAATTAAAAAGACTACCAGGTACTCAATTGTAAAAGATTGAAACAGAACATTACTGAGTGCTGTGTCATTACAGCAACATAACACACAAAAGCTGTGTCAACTGAGACAGTAGTAAACAACTTAGCAACGAAACAAACATGATGGGGATTATTTCCAACTTGTCCCCAATAAGTAGATGATGGGTGACCTTTGAAACAACAGACCTGATTGTTTGTACAAAGCAATACAAAGAAAAAGTCTGATAGTCAGCAGAACACAGTCTACACTTAAACTTGAGATTGGGCTCCCCATTTTGTTCAGTTAAGGTTTTAAAAGCTAGTCTAAAACATACAGTTTAGTTTATATACACATCAAAATATTCCTATAATAAACTGAAAGTGAATCCATTGAATCCAAAGTCTGTGACAACAATTCTGTAGTATGTGCTCATGTGTCGTTGCCATGTGTGTGAGTGAGTTATGGGACTGTTTCCACACACTGCTGTGTTGTGCATGGGCCTTATTCCCTCGGTGCTGTGATGTACTCAGCAGCAGCAGCCTGATGAATGTGTCGCCCTGCTGCTGTTGCAGTTTAGTCTGAGAGCAGAAACATGCCTCTATATGGAGACGAGGCCTTCAGGGACACACACGCTCACAAAGGCTCCTCCAGCTTACTACTAGTCCAGACCATTTATCTTGGCACAGGAGACTCATCTCCAACCCCCATCACTGTAGTGCCACACACACACACTCACAGAGCAAATGACAATCTATTTTTTCGCTTCCTGCCTTGTAAAGTGTGGATGAATTATGCATTTTATTGGATGACAAAGGAGGCCTGTCAGACTGTGCATAATCAAACAGCAGCTCAACGAGGCTGCCATTGGACATCCATCATTGCTGAGAAAGAAGACACGCATGCACGGTCACATTTTCTGTTCATGCTACAGAAAAAATAAACACCTCTTCAAGCTACTTGTGTAAACTGAGACTGTGTATCATTCTTTTTTTCTTTTAATTAAAGTCATCGAGACTTAATCTACTAAGGAAAAAGAATGTGGGAGGATGACGAGGACGATCAGGTGAAGCATTAAAAGCTAACAAAGCGACTTCAGATCCCAATATTATTCATATTAGTTAGCAAAAGTTCCACAAGGTTATTTAGAAATATCATATTATATATTCAATTTCTTAATGTGTTCAATTCAAAGTCACAAGTGAGCCACTGAAAAACAGAAACTAATATGGAGGCCTGTGGCCATATGGTTACCTTTTACTTAACTCTCTTTGAACCTCATGCTGATTGAGTGGGGTTTGAGTGCTGCTCAGTTGTAGAGGCAGGAAGTTTAAGGATGCTGAAAAGCCAAAACTTGTGTGTCCAGCTGGGCGTCTTTTATGTTCTAAGACTGGTGATTACTGCAGGGTCATCTGACTAAGGACTCTGGGAGATCTGACTGAACCTTTTCCCACAGATGTTGGCAGTTGTTTGTCATATATGAAAGGGCAATAAATATACCAAGGTATACACATACATCTATGTGGATGCCAATACATAATGCACTCTCTTGTTTTCTTTGAACATTATTTTTTCCAGTCTATTTATTTACAGTTTGTGCAGGTGGTGCAATAAAAAGTAGTGTTAGATTAGGTATGCACAGACGTGGGTGTACGGACAGCTCTGTGAAAACTTGAAAATGTGGGGATTTTCAGACAAGATAAGGAGTGATTTCTGAGCAGATTTCTGATGGTTTATCTGGAAATTTGAACAAGCCAAAAAAGATGAGTAAAATTACCAAAACCAAGATGGAATATTTTATTCCACAAACAGTCCATGAGGTTAATCTCTAATCTCTGTGGGAGTCGTTTCTCAATGAACCATTTTACTATTTGGGACCATTTGTTGAACAGAAACCCAAGCCAAAAAATATGGCAGATACTCATAGGCTCCTTTTCATGGTTTGTGTAAGAGTTAAACATAAGAAGGTTTAGATAATTTATCAGACATAAAAGATGTTTGTTCATGCATAGATCTCTTCTCTGGTTTTCATAGTTGTCAGTGCTCCTCTAGAGGCTGAGGAGGATGAATGGAAGATGAGTTTTACATTAGGTTATGAATAAGTTACCTCAGCTTTGAGGTGCTGTCTTTGATGTCGGCGGTGTGTGAAGGGGTGTCGGGGTTATCTGGAAGTCAGAGTGGGCAGATAAAGGTTTGGTAGTAATGTGGAGCAGCAGGCAGGGATCTCCCAGCCTCCCTGCCTGGTCCGGCCCCCAGCAGTCACACTGACAGGGCTTCCTTCTTCCAGGGTGAAATGTCTTTTCAGATGGAAATGCAGCAGCAGAGTTTTGTTGCCCCAGTTTTTTTGTTCACTCTCTGAGCCTCCTCCCACTCACCGTCTCAATGTGTCTCGTCTGTTCTTATTTCTGTCATCCTGCAGCTTTTCGGAGACTCACACATTGTCTGTAGGCATCCCTTGATTGTTTGGCACTAACTCTTCTTTCCTGCCCTCATTTTACAAAGAGAATGCACAACTAGTTTATTTCAGTACACCTGCACATCCTTCTGGATGCTCTCTGTGCATCTTCAGGCAGGTTTGTTGAGGAATTTATAAGGAATATTGTCTGGGCAGACTGTCAGTTCCTTCGTCCCACTCCTCCTTAAAATAAGTCATGTTCTCCGTCATCACAATAACAAGCATTACGTTTATTATCAGTACCCTGTTTAGCATGCTAATGTCCTGATGGATCATGTTTTTCAGTGATCAGAGGAGTCATTTTTAATCTCAGGGTGTCTGTCAGCACCTGACTCTACTAAACTCCTGGTTAAAAAGGGATTTTTTTCATATGATTTAGATATAAAAGAATAAAAATTGAAGCAGAAGGTGGTAATTTGAGTTTATAACAAGAAGGGTAAGAAGGTATGGATGCCACTATCCAGTGGCAGTCACCTTTGTTGTAACCAGGGTAATCAAAACCAAATGCTGCAATCCAAACCCAACCACAGAATCTTATGAGGAAACTAGCACTGAGTTCACAGCTACTTTAATAGAAGATTGTGTAGTTGAACAACATTTTTACTATTTTAAAGCTTGCTAGAGATTTCCACCTTCACAATTGACCTAAACGGAAACTCTGCCTTGTGAAATTCTTAAACATTAGACCTAAATAACAAGAACTTCAGAGCTTGGGACCGGAGCTGTCTTAATGGCTTTATGGTCTGCTTTCTGGCACACCTGCTCCCCTGCCCCAGTTATAAAAAGTCTTTCATCCATTACCTGTGCAGGTGTTGGCTTTACAACAGGAGGCGTGTCCTACTAATGGCCCTTAGCTCTTTGAATCCAAAGCCTGAGAAACCTTTCTTTTTACAAGCTTCAGTGACCCTGAATCTGCTCTGAAATTTAAAACGGTGACCCTGTTTGGTGACTCTGGGGTGCCACCACTTCAAAAAAACATGCACCAGGTTTATGTTTAGATCTCTGCTACATATGAGCATTTTTCTTTAGAGCATCCGCTTCTTTTTCTGCATTTTCCACTCCACTATGTGAAATGTCTTAAGCGCTGCTGTGTCAGAGGCTCTTCTGTTTGTCGGAATCACATGTGATGTTCAGCAGCACTGACAGAGACGTTTCAAATTCTGTAACTGTCTGACATGTGGAAAATCACTCCACAGAGGCGTTCTTGTCACAATCCTGTCTCTGCTTGAGCAGTCACATCCGCAAATTAAACTCTGTAACTGCTGCAAACCAACAGGCTTATGAGAAAGGTAAGAGGGAGGAAAGGAAGCAGAACAGCCCGTAAATCTAATCTGTTTGAACGTAGACCACACATTCTGACAAAACTCACTACCAGGCAAGTGTCCCATTAAGATTTATTTAATCTTGAAACTTTTCTCATTTTTTCTTTTAAATTCCTGATTTAATGTTTTTTTTATTCCCCTTTTTAATCTCACAGTTTCTTTAAATGTTCCTAAAACTTTAATTGCATAGTGGTGGTCTTACATTAAGCATTAGGGAAGCCAAACTAGTTTAATACAATGCCAGTTCTTAAAAAGCTGCTGGTTATCTTTAGATAAAAAAAAATGCACTGAGGTTTGTGAGGACAAACCTGGCAGAAGTTCACTAAGAGTTCTCTGCAGCTTGCTGGTCAATGAACGGGGGAAGGGTGAGGTCAGAGGTCAACGCGCACTGAGGTTCAGTCTGACAGAGTAAACACAAGCTGACTTTTACTGCTAACTAACAGCCCCCAGTGTTTCTGTTCACGTCTCTGGAGCAGTGTTGAACATTAACCGTTAAATGTTTCAGCAGATTGTGAGCTCAGCGTTACGGAGCGAAGAGTAAACAAGCAGCACCAACAAACCCTCCTGTGTTCCTGTGGCCTGTTTGAACATTAACTACAAAGTGTTTTGGACTAATTGATGATTTGGGCTGTGAAGCACCAAAACGATTTTCATGTACTCTTCAAAAAAAAAAAAAAAAGATCCGCTGTCTCGTGAAATCCCTGAAATGTCAGCAGCTGGTAATTGACTTAATGAAATGCAGCAAGAGGAGCTGCTTCGGTTACAGCTTCATCTAATCACAGCCCCTCTCGTGCTTTTACACAAAGAGCAGAGCTGGAATCTATTAAGAGTGCAAAGAATGGGGGCTGTTTTGAAGTTAATCTCACTGAACAACATGAAGGCTGGAAAAACAGAAGAAAGACAAATTCTCATCTGGAGATGAAACAAAAATGAGAAAAACCACACTTTATTCCATGTGGGGTTACAAAGAGTAAAAGACGACAAATTAAACATGTGTTTTTTATTTCTGCATGATGGTAGGTTTAATTAGAAATGACTGACTCTGCTCTTCTTCTCTGGTAGAAAAAAACACTTTGAAAAATAGTGAGAAAGAGTCTGAACTTGGAATAACACTAATGAAATCACTGCAATGTGAAATGTGCTGCTCTAAAAGGGCTGACTAATTAAACCACAAAAAAACGGTAGTGATTTTGGCCTTGAACAATGTGACAGATCACAATGAACTTAAATGTTCATCACAGGTTTCATAGTGTACAAATCCCAGAGGAGAATTTTCACAATAATACTGCCAATAGCAAAAACAATGTGTGATGTAATATAAAACGTTCCCATTATTCCAACTACTGAGCACCTAGGCAGTCATGTCATCTTCACACATGACAGAAGTCATCCTCTGACCTTTGATGCTCCCTTTATGGCCCAATAGTTGCCTGTCTATTATGTATCTCTATATTAGTGTTACTGTTGTTAGCACAAAGATATGTGAATCTTTTGCACACCTGTGTAAAATTCACAATTCTCCATGTAGGGAAACAGGTGCCTTTAGACAGAGGAGTAGGCACAAATAATCCACTTCCTGAACAAGCAGAGCAAGTATGCATCATGTGTTCATGAGGGAGGGACTCATCGCAATAGTACAATTGAACAGTTTTCCTTGTAAAATATGTTTAATGTTATGAATTTGTGTTATCTTCATCCTAACCCTTTACTTGTTTTTAATGCATAATCTTAACCAGCAGTTTTTTAAAGCCTAACTTTAACTGAACAGTGAGTGAAAACAAAACAGCTCATGGCGTCATGTGGACTCTAACCCTGTACTCTGCAACCTGCTCACCTCTGTATTAGTCTCTTGATCAGCTACCTTTGGGCAATACAATCATATGTAGCCTGTTAGCCTGTTAGCCTTGCATGTGTTGGATTTGGCCGATGTATCATTGACCAAATATGCCATTTTTTTCAGTGCATATTAGTATAAATACAGAATTTAACTGCATTGGTACCTACACCTACAGCACACAGTGTCTGTGTCACAGTGTTTCTGCTGATTTTTGGTTTGGTCATGGAGCACACTGACCCGGTGACCTTTCATACCTCCAAAGCCAACAAGACATAAAGGCTTTCGTGCGCTGCTTTTGTATCTTTTCCTATTTTAGCTGAAGTTATGCACTTTAGGAGAAAAAAAACACAGCTTTGTGTGACAAACTGTGATTTCTTGACGGGTGGAGCTTTTACAAAAGCAGTGTTTATAATATCTGCGGGAGGCTCGCTGGTCAGTTGCTGACGAGTGGAAACAACTCATCCTTTGTTTGGTCACACAGTGGTGGAGTTGTCTGTGCGAGTCTGTGGGTCAGTTTGTTTGTGGTTGATGCTCGTTGGCTTCGTTGGAGGAAGCTGTAGACTCAGCTGTTGTCCAAACACAGTGTGGTTGTAGCAACTATGACTCATGTGAATCTCCCAGTTTGTCACTGAGTCTGGTTAAGAACATTGGTTTGTGGTTAGACTGAATGCCAATCATTCCTCTCACATGAACTAAGCACAGAGGTTCTTCTGGTTGGATTTCTATATTTTTGTAGGATTCATTGTTAATAATTAATTCTTGCATTCAGCAGGTGTTGGTTGTGACAGCAGTGATTTGGAGGGTGAATGATGGGTTGGGCCAACTTAGCTGTCTGTTGCAATTAGTGACCACTGATGGAACTTAATAAATTCTTTTGCATAAATACAATGTGACACTGATGTTTTAATATTCTAGATGTAAAATACTATTGCCAAAATTAATGTACTTATTCTTGAGACATGGCCAAATTATCAAATTATCCTTTCTGCTGTTCTGTTTTTGAAGGTAAGTCTGTGTGTACTGTAGGTTTTGTGTGTAGATCTTTAATTTGCTGTCAGAATAAATCTGTGAACTATAAATATATTATTTTATTTGTGTAAAGCAGCCATCGAGGGAGAGACTTTTGTTGAAATCTAAACTGACCAATTAGCATCTCCTAGTTTTTGTAAATAGTTATTTTAGCCCCATTTATTTCTTTCAGAGGACTGTCTCACAAGTCTTCTGTGGGTATGATGAAGAAGCACGATGTCAAGCTAGCTGCAAATTTGTGCATCAAAGATTAACTGAAAAATGTGCACAATTATCTTGCAAACCTACAGGCTGCTGTGGTTCTACCAAAACTGAATGACTTCTGATGTAAAAATGTCACACATGCAAGTGATCCTAGAATTTAACACTTTTCCATGAAGGAGGAGCTGATTTCTTCCCATTAAACCTGTAAATCGGTGAGCAGCTGATGCTCACAGTGGATAGAATATTCCGCTTTGTGCAACCCGCTGAGGTGCAAATGGGGGAAGACACACTCCTCAGAAGTGTTTACACGAGTCTTGATAATAAGGAGGTTCTCATTCATGGCAGCACGCTGACTTACAGTTGAGATGAATATTCACATTTTATTTTTATGTATATATGTATGGCTGACTGACTGGCTTCTCTTTGGATTCTTGTTCCCCTAATCTCATTTAAGTCTTTGTCTTTATGCTGACAGTTTAGGCCGTTGCCGTGGTAACGCCATTCCGCATGTGGAGGGAGGAAGCTGGCAAGTGAAAAAGAGGGGAAGCACATTAGAAACCGTTCAGACATGCAACAACTCCGAGCTTCACACCTCGCCGAAAATATCAAGAAGTCATTATCACCTCACAGCGGGAGGTGTCCTCTGAGGGGACAGGATTATTCCTCACAGGGTTTCCTCTCTGTGTATGTGTGTGTGGTCACTTGGCTTATGGTCATTATTATGAACTCAACTTTAAAGCTCTGTGTCACTGCAGAAATGTCTCTGTTGCACACAGCTTTAAGGCCATATTACCCATGAACCCCCACTGTATTTGACTCCCTCTCAGACTTCCTTGCAAGAAGCAAGACCAAACAACAGAAGTTCAACAGTTGCACTGTGATAAAATGGAAGGATAGATACTTTATTGATCCCGAGGGAAATTCAATTCATAATGCTTTAAGATTAATTAAACCCCCCTCAGATGCTGATTTATGTGCTGCCTGAGCTGCAAAATCCATTTTGCATTTTCAAAAGAGAAAGGGATCTATCCAGCAGTAAAGATCAGCTGATGAAATCCAAACAGGAGCCGACAGCCTTGGCTCAACCAGCCTGAACAAAGATCTGAGGTCAGACTGCTGCTCTGCCAGAGGAGAGCTGGATTAAAGGGCCACTGAGTCGGTCACCACCAATTGTTTTTTAGGATGAAAGCAAAGAAAGGCGTTCACATGGCAACTGGTCAGCTGGTTCCCCTCCAGCTGTCTATGTGACTGTGGGGCTGTTTCAGCAATATAAGAATGTCACACACACACACACACACACACACACACACACACACACACACACACACACACACACACACACACACACACACACACACACACACACACACAC
>JAVQJX010031850.1:0-14143 GCA_036025115.1 Ambassis agassizii | reverse complement strand
CATGCACTTTAAAAAGACGCACTATACCCTATAAACTGTGACTAACTGCTAGCTCGCAGAAACCTGAGGTATATAATCAGCCCACTTTTACTTTCTCACAGTAATTATCTCCATGTACACAGAGACACTCTCACAGAAGTAGCTGAGACTTCCTTGGGGCTTGTATGATCTCAGAGTGTGCTTGCCCTTCTAGAGTGACATCTCTCACTTTTGTCCCCCTCGATACTGACGCACAGTGATGTCACTTGAAAGTGTGAGAGCTGAAACTTGACTCTGGACACACACATGATGCTGAAAGAGTGTTCTTGCTTGCTTCTCTGTTATGATGCAGGTGAAGAGCTGAAGCAGAGTAATTCATACTTCATGGACCGGGGAATATGTTTTTCTCACACCTTCTTTCTCTGCCATTAGGCTTTTGTTTGTTCTTTCCACTACTCTTTGTTCTTTGCTGCTTTCTGTCAATGGACCCTTACCCTGCAGGCACTAACTCTGCTAGGCCTGTGATGAGGGAAATGGAGGTGGTAGTGGTGGAGGTGGCGAGGGTCTTTATTAAACAAACACTGAAAGGCTTTGGAGGCCCCATTGAGGCCTGGAGCTGGAATGGGGACGCGACTGAAAGCACTGCACTTCCTAATGAACTCGAGTGGCCCATAGAAGCAGGGCCTTTTCACAGAAGCCAAGGAGGACAAAGTGTCAAAACAAGCCCAGCCCCTCTTCGTTCAGAGGGGCTAAACGCCGCCTTTTGACTCCATGGAGTGTGGGCATCTGAAGGGGAGGCCATTAGGAGAAAGGAGGAGGAGGCAGAATGTACTTGTTAAAACAATGGCCTCTTAAATCAAGCACCCCTCCTTGCCTCTCTTCTTCTCCTTAGCTCTCCTTTGCTCCCGCCTCCCTAACCCCTCCTTGTATCGCCCGGACTTCCAATTAGACCTACTCTTGCACAAGCAGTTGAAAGCCCCATATATCGCAGGGGCCTCAAAGGAGAGAGGCTTTGGAGTTGTGTCTGTGTAGCAGTGTTGCCTCTCTGAAAGGTCTTAGTATTCAGAGGAGGGCCCTGTTTAGGCTCCTCAAAGCACTCAATCTGCCACTGGGGACTAGTGTACCATCATGTCCACTCCGTTTGCCGCCTCTGCTCGCCGTTCTTCCTTCTGTCTGTGCCACTCCACCCCCTCCATTCCTTGTCTCTCCCTCTTCATCCCACTCTCAGCCAAAACTCTTTCTTCTGTTTGTGACCCCTCCATTCCTCCTCCATGCTTGGCTGCTCACTGGGGCTGGGACAGGAGTCGTGCATGGCCAGGGCCCGGGAGCTTGCCGCCTCCCTCCCCTTAGTTGTTTAGCCATGGATGAAAAGTGGAGACAAATATGTCTGTGGTTCAAAGTCCATCCCAGCAATTACAGTGACTGATTAAAGAGTTGGCCTACACACAGGCAGCTATGTATAATACTACAACTCCCACTCAGTGTTTCATAACAGCACCTTCAGAATAGAATGGAGCATAGCTGTGCCTGATAAGGGCTTACAGTGCAGTGATCAAGAGCTGGTGCCAAAAGTCCTTGATTTTTTTTTTTTTTTTACAATTTTTGTGATAACTAGCAGACAGTGTTGTGTTTCTGTACAGTAGATAAAACTGAAACAGTGTGATAGAAAACTGACTGTTCATACATATGCTTTTTTTCTGAGAAAGACAGCTATGATATAAATTTAGCAAAAGAATTTGTGCCCCCAGACTGGACTGGTGATTATGCTGTCATTGTGCACGCATGATTGTGTGAAGTGTGAAATGGACATCTGTCTTCTCCGTAGCCAAAAAACCACATCAGTCTCGGAGCATTGCTGCAAACAAAAAGTTGTATTGTGTTTGCTGGTGTTTATTTATGAGGTTGTGCTTGCATGCCAGATTTACTTTGGACGTCTCTGTCATTTTGGTCTCCTCATTGAACTGCTGTACTCAAAGTACTGGATCGTTTGTTACAGTGTTAAACTCTGGCTAACATTTTTCAAAACAAATAATTCTTAGAAAGTTAGTGAGGGCGATAGAGGAAGGATAATGAGTGAGACAGTGACTTTGCCTTTGGATTCTACAGTAGTGCCACTCCCAAGGGCCAAAGTTAGTCTTCATGGCTTGAGGCAAAAGTTGGAAAAGATGAAAACAACAACAGCACTTCCCACCTGAACCATCTGCCTTGGACTGAAAGGACCATAACAATATTCTGCGCTGAGTCTGTAGTAATTGGGTCAGCATAATTTTCTACTTTTGTTGCTCGGTGGTTGATATATGGGGTTTCTATTCTGAGAAGCGCCTACTTAAGTTATTTCATTGGCCATCAAGAGACAAATCCATCTATGTTGGGCAAAGTCCATCGTCTCACTTCGTCCTCGTTTTCATTTAGCCCACGTTTATTTTAGAGAACTTGTTCCAAATCAGTCGAGGCCCCAAAAGGGTTCCCTCAAAGGCTTGTTCCACTTCTTTTGTGATTTTTGTGTATAAACGGCCTTTAACCGGGAGGCCTTGGTGTTGAGTATCTGTGTTCTATCATCATACTATTCAACAAAAAAGTCTTAAGCATTGCATTGGTGGTGCATTCTAATAGTGTCTGTTGCTCTGCAGTGATTGGGGACAGAACAGGCAGGGATGTTTTTATCCAGACGTGGAAGACTGGTGATCTTATAGATCCTGTCCAGGTGTTAGCCTGGGAGGGAAAGGAAATCTGGAGTTCAGTTAAATCGGAGCCAGGCCTGGGCCCAGTGCTGTTGGCTGGACTATAGTAAGACACTTATCAGTGTCTAAACCATCCTATTTGTTTTCACTTTTGTGAAATCCTCTTGATGACCATACCTGAGTTAGGATTTTTGGAAAATTCAGTCAACTCTGTTTGATATAGGCACTGTCTGGAAGTGTAAATCAGGTGAATGTATAATGAGATGTCACAGTCATCTGGTGTTGTGGCCTTCTCTACTGTTCAGCCAATCTAAGGACAATACACATAGATTGCCCTGATTGATTTACATCACAGTGTGTGCACTACATAAAAGACAGCATTTAGGGCACACTTGCAAAGACCACCTGACAATGTCACTCAGCAGCCTTTCTGACTGCCTGTCTTCCTGCAGGCTACTTTAGATGCTCCACTGATCTCTGTAACCTTGGCAGCTGGATAGTAGGCAGGGACACACTTTAGAGCTGCGTTCATAAAACACAGCTGCTTCTGAAATTGCTTATTTAATCAGGATGCTGTGTGGGCTCTAGCTTGCTTTGGAAAGCAATGGTTAGGGCTCAAGGCTTTTTACTCTTTCCCTTGTGGCTGATTTGTCTGTACATCACCAATAAAGAGATGAGGTTTGGTTTTAGAGCAAAGGTCATCAGAGGGGTCTCTCCCTTTTACTTTCACAGTCATTCATAGGAAATCCTTGACAGGTGCCGCAGCTTAAGTTTGAGTCTTTTTCATTCTGCAATCATTGTGTCGGCTGTGTGTGTATTTTTTATAGTGTGGGTGTGTGTGTATGTATGTGAGACAGGTGCCAGGGTGCAGTCAAGTTGCTCGGCAGTTGCAGCAGTGCGCTGGAATAAAAGGGTTCAGCTGGCGCCTGCTGGCGCCTGGTGCCCATCGTGCAGGACTGTGATATGTGCCTCTGGCACTGTGCCACAAAAAACACACACCAACTAGGAACCACTCATCCTACCCTGTTGATTGTAACAAATGCACACATGTGCTCCCGGTCAGACCCTCATCTTCCTCTGCTGCTGGGGGGCCCCTATCTAAGGTTGGCACCCCTGGCACTGCTGTCAGCCCCGGGGGTTAAGGTAGACACTGTCATCACGCTGAGTGGTGCCAGCGCGTTTTATAATTGGATTTACTGTTGGCACTCTTCTGTTCCCCCCTCAGTTGGATAGAATTGATTTATGAGGGAGGCCTGGGAGACTTTATGTGACCGAGTCCAACTAGCATTGCACTGCACTGACTGCTTTGTTCTGCTGTTAGCTTCCCCTCTGTCACCAAGCCGAGCGGTGCTGTGAATATCTGGAAATACACTTACTACTAATTTAGATTAGAGTGCCTGATATAATTTCATTATGCTGCCTTATCTGTTAAGCTGATTACGAGTCAGTTAAAGTTGGCCTGCTTGGCACTGTTTTCCTTCAGTTTTGTAGGTTGTATTTTGGTCTGATCATTATGCAGTGTTAAACCTCTTCATTGACTCAAGATCAGTATCTGCAATTCCATATCAGGCCTATTTTAAATCAGCAATTTTGTAAAAATATATTTGAGTGCTGATTCTTGTATAAAATCTAATACTTGAATATTGGCTCATAAGGTCAACATCTTAAAGAGTAAAATAAGTTACAAGACCTCACAAATTTTTTGTATTTCAACCAACCACATAAAATAAAATAAAATGAAACCAGTTATCGGAACCAAACCCTCATCACCATTTCAGTGGCTATTTTAAGTCTGGATGGCTCTCACATGCCACTACTGTAACACCCCCACCCTCCACTCAGTCTCAGGTGTAGGGTGTCATCCCCCTGCCTCCACCTCCTCCTCCTTTTCCTTTGGGGGGGTTTGGGTGAAGGCTATTCTTGGTGGAGTGTGCTTGTTCATTACTGCACACCCTTCTCCATGATAAACCTCTTTCCCCCTGTGCATCAAGTGACCCGTTGCCCTTGAGAGGAAGGCACATAGGTTATGAGCCTCCAGGATGCACAAACACCTGCCTGACCACTTAAGTAGCACAGAAGCAGCCATGGAATGTAAACATATCCTCCCCTTACCCTTGAACTGCTTCTGACCTCAGTTTGTGTTCGGGAAGGCACTGATGGTTAGGGTAATGGGTGGATGCTGTACCTGACTTCCACCTTCTGCTGCCTCCTCTGTGGAGCAGCTGGAGTGTGAAATGTTTTTCCTCTGGTCCAAGGCCAGTTCTTAAATATCAGTTTGCACCACAGCTGTTAGTCTGACATAAAAATACATAGGATAAAGGCATGGTCACATGCCTACAGAAATTGGGATTTGTTTACAGCATAAAGAGACAAGCTGTGGCTTTTGGTGACTTTATTTCATTACACTTACTGATTAAATATGTGAGCAAATTAAAGGAAAACAAAGAGGATTGCAATAGGAGAGCACATGATGAATATAAACTGTAGTTTTCCCATTTGCTTAATTAGTTTTTACACTGATGACTCGGCTCTGAATGGAATACCGAGCTAGTGCCAGCTGTGAGTCAAATTATGGGAGAAGGCATCGAGATAAAAGTAAGACAATGTCCAGGGAACGTCAAGTGCTGACCTCGTGCTCCTGATCAGTCAGACGGCTCAGGGCTCACTGGTGTGCAACAGAGCCACCATTCAGTTCAGTGACAGACCGGCTAATGCAGACGCAACACATGATGCCATCGTAATTTGTTCTGATTCGCTTGGAAAAAGTCACACAAAGGCCATGAACTCCGATATTACAAAAGGATTTTTAAATAATAGGGTTTTTTTTGTCCGCCCAAGTTTTGGTTCACCAAATAAATTATTAGGTTACATTTGCTTAAATTAACTGATATCCATTTTACACCAAAATCAGCAAATATTAGGCAGAACATTTCCTTTTTAATTGCACTCGCACCAAACTCGATGACAATTAAGCAGGTTAATGGTAAAGTTTGTATGCTGCTTGGAAGAAGTCAGATGAAATTATTGGCTGTGATGGCTTGAAGTGTTCACAGTGTCGGAGAACTGGAGCTGATAAACACTCGTTTTAGCAAGATGAATTTGTATGACATTGTGATCCCACAGATCTAATGTGTATCCAGCTGCCTCGTCTTTGTTTGTTTATAGGAGTGATTAATGACAAAGTGTAACTAATGGTCCTTATTCTTCACGTGTGGCAGTTTATCTTTCCCATGTTTGTCTCGTTTCTGAAGCACTTTTAGAAAACTGCCAGAGTGGAGCTTGAGCATGTTGAGTTCACAAATGCTTTCTATGGGTTCTCTGGAAGAACAATACTTGCAGTGATTATGGTGATAGTATAGTAAGATGTGTTTTCAAAGCTTATCCTTTATTCAAAATGCAACACTTTGTTGCACCGGCCCATTTAAGTGTTGCCTCCTGGCATTTTGGAATAATGTAGAAAGAGTTAAGAAAGAAGCTCACAGTGGGTATGAATGGAGAGAAACTAGATTTTGCAGCCCCATCACACATCATCGCTTCTTTAATTGCTTATATGTTTTTAGTTTGAGCCTTTTTTCTCTTGAAATAAATCCACATATATGCATAACTGTGCTGTGTGTCAAACAATAGTGACAGCTGTTCAGTGTACCACTTGGAAGTGACTGAATGTGCGTCACGTTTGCTCTGTTTTCATCTATAGTGAAGCATTATGCTCCTTGTAAAAGCTCAGGATCTCTGCGGTAGCGCTGAGTCATGGATGACTTAGTGGTGTTGTACCCCGTTTACTGTGTTTACAGTGTCCTTGCAGATATTTCCATTCCTCTGGGAGAGGGAAGCACTTCTTATCTGCAGAGCAATGGCAGTAGAAAGGAGTGAGAAAGAGACATGCAGGCTGGGGAAGCGAGAAGAGGTGGCAGTGGTGGTGGTGGTGGGGGGGACATCAAAAGGAAGAGATGCTAAATATACTCATCCCTTTTTTTGGCTCTACATGTGCATCTATATCTCACTGTGTGGGCTCCACGAGAGGTTGAGGCTGAAGCATCAACGTAGAACACTCTGCTTAGAGGCCCTGCAACTGCAAGGTGCCTTTGGCATATATATTGATTTGTAATTCACAGTGGATCATTGAGCTGCTTTGTCATTTAAATTCTGTCAAATATAACAGCCATAGTCAATTGGTAGCCATCGTAGAAGCACAATAAATGTCAGACCTCAAAACAATTAAATAGAATGTAAAGACCAATCCTGTCTTACAAATGAATGTAACAACTTATTCCTTCACTTTTTTCTCTCCCTCCTTTGTCTCCTGTCTAGCCTCTTCATTACCTCCTTATCCATCACACCCACCCATCTTTGTTTCACTGTGTTGACTTTGCTCAAAGCTAATCTGAACTATTGCCAAACACCAGCCCTTTGTTTGTGACCCTTGTGGAGACATCAGGACGGCATCATTGATAGAGTAGCATGAATGTTATCTGCTGTGCCGGACTTTGGATCGACGCGGCTCAGATTTAAGCAGTAGTTGGCAGTGGAAAGAAGACAACTGGAGGACTGCCAGACTATTTTCTCTTCCTCTGTCAAGTCTGGCTGTCTGGTCCTTTGTGTAACCTTGACTGTTCTGCAGAGACGGACATGAAGTTCTAGATCTGCTCCAAGCCAGGACCAGCAAGCCAGACTGTCATGCCCAGACAAGAGCCTCTGTCTCCAATCTGGACTTACCTCATGGTGCCTGAGGCTGAATCTACAGAGCTGCAAAGGCTGCTAGCTGAGGAGCAGGGCAGCGATGGGGCAACATTCTGCTATTGGTAGCTGATGTTTGAGACCTTGATATGCATCCAGAAAGTTTTTTTTCCTATTTGTACCGATTTAGATATCTGAAAGCCCAGAATTATCATACACACGTCTCACAGCAGCAACTCGTCCAATTTGGCTCTGCTTTTAACAGGTCGGAAAACTGAAGAGTGCCCCCGGCAGTTTCTTCCTTTGTTGTTTGTGAGCAGCCAGCTGTTTAAAGACTTTCTTTGCCTTTGCCTGTAGTCTTGTCAGAGGCCTGTTTTCCCCTCAGTAAAGCCTCTGTTTTGCAGGCTGTGGGGTTCTCAGATCTTTAGAGGTTGACCTCTCCAAAACACTGGGCTGCACTCGGACACAGCTATGGTCATTGTGCTGGTAGTTAATGATTCTGCCCCTCCATTTTCACCCTCAGTCTCCTTCAGTTCCGCTGCCTCCTTTATAGAGTCAGGAAATGGCTGCCCCAAATGGACGTAACTTCCAGGTCAGTGGACGTGGGGTGAGGGGTTACGTTTGGGTTGAGGCACCCATAAATTGAATGACTAGGCAATTTTTTTTTTTGCTGCTTGATGAATTTGGAAACCTTTCATGGTCCGCTCACACAAAAACACATGGACAGATGTTGGCACGTGCATGGAAATACATAACCATGGGTTTCTCTGCATCTCTGCCCTTCTGTTCTTGATGTTTTCATGGTTTTCTTTCCTCTCCTATACTCAGCTCTCTTCTTTCCTCTGTTCACTTCTTTCGTCAATCTCTCTCCTTCTATTCGTCTCATTGCTAAGCAACAATGACAGCCGTGACAGATCTGTGCTTTGGCTCACACAGTGTCACATCTGACTTGGCCAACCCCCTCCTACATAAACACAAATACTATACAACCAAGTACCCTGCTGGTTTGCAGTTGATGATGCTGATCCTTTCCCTCTCTACAAAACGGCTCCCTGGTCAGCACCCCCACACTGAGGTGACAGGAGGGAAGCGTCCAGCTGGATGGAACTGTTGTGTTCCTCTCCTGAGGGCTTTGATCTTTTGCCCTTCATCCCCCAAATCAGTGCCTGCCCTGCCAGCCTGGAGAGGGGGCTGGATTGCTTTTTGATTTAATACTGCTTTGCTTACCCACAGGGACAGAGGCCCAAGTGCTGGAGCAATGTGATACATACTTGTGCAGGGCGTTTCGCGACAGCTGGGACAAGGTGGAGTCCCTTTTTTCTCGATCAGACGCCCCCTGTGCCCCAACCGCCTGCCTGCCTGCCTCCCTGCCTCCCTGCCTTAACTTCCCCCTGCCCAGCACTCGCTGTTGGCTCCACAGCACAGACTCATTGTCTGTAAGCCCTTTCTCGTCTCTGGGGAGAAGCAGGAGAAGGCTGAGGCTCCCTCTCTCTCTCTCCCCTCCCTTGGTACCCCCTGATCCCGGCCCCATTTTTTAAGGCTTTAAGACTGACCTGTCAGCCTCTCTCTCTTCCCTTGAGTCAATGCAGCCCGGCCCCCTTAAAGACCAGCCCGCATCGGCCTTCTGTTTGAACAGGCCCCACCAAAAGACCCCTTGTGCTGCCCTTTGTGTGCACATAAATAAGATCAGAGTTAAAGTCCCTGTGCTCTTGTGTCTAGAGACGGGCCCTGTGGGCCAGGAGGACTAATGCCGCTTGGCAGGCCTATTGATCCCACTGCTCCTCCCAGGACATTGACCAGCTCAGCAAAGCGTTGCACCAGAGCGTTGTCTGTACTGTACAGCTTATGGATGCATACAGAGGTAGCAGGTAGCTCAACATGGTTTTTAAAAAACAATATAAACATGTACATCATACCTTGTGTCACCTGATTTCATGGACTTTACATTGACTTCCTCCTAACACTGACTGGCTTGCCACTTCAATACATTCTGCTAGACCCTAGTCCTACCATCAAGCCCATCATATTTCAGTAGATCCCCACAACATTGGCCTCATCCAGGGAGCTGCCTTTGCAGTCTAAATCACCCCAGATTTATAGCAGATCTTGGCTGGAGGACAGCTCTGCTTAAACAATGTCTTGTAACTTAAGAGTCAAATTAAAAAAAGAGATGGTCTCCTCTCCCGGCGTCAGGATGGGATGTCTTAGAGCTGGAGGCCACCATGTCTGTGCAATGAGTAAAAACAGCCAGTGCTATAAAACTCTGGTCTTTTCTTTTTGATGACAGACTCTGGAACAAGAAGGGATTGAGCAAGGGTCAGAAAGGAAGTCCAACGCTGAAGAGAATAACAAATACACTTAGGTTAAAGGTCCAGATGATGTAGAGAAGGGGGCAAGACAGGACAAGCCAATTGAAAGAGTGGAAAGGCTGAGGAGAGAGGACGGAAGCAGGTTATCAAAGCAAGAGGGGGAGTTGACCTCTGGCAACAAACAGGATTACACAATATCACTGACAATTCAGTTAACTGTGCTTAAAGATGCTTGAGCCCTCAGCTCGATGGAGGGAAGCTTATAGTTAGGCAAGTGAAGAACAAGATGAGTCTCTGGATATTTCCCTGCAGGCTGAATGATATAATCAAGTGATGATACAGTGTTGTTGGAGAGATACAGCATTTCTTAACCAGCTTAAAATATTGACTACTCTGTATTGAACAACACATCCTTGTGTGGGTTTCAGCACTTCAAGAGGCAATAAAGTTACATGTACTTGCATTGTGGGATCACAGAGAACCAGGCAGAGTGTGCATGTTGTGAAAGAGACAATTGTCCAGCATGATGTCAGGAGATATCATATATCCTAGGGTGAGAGGCTGTTTGCCTCGGGTCCAAATCCCTCTGTCATGATGATTACATGCGTGTCCATGCGTCTGGAGCCGCTTGCCCACCTGTTCTCATTCCTTCACTGTCAAAAACAGACAGAGTCGAGCCTGTGGTGGATGGGGACAAAGTGTGTTGGTTTTTCACTGTCTTGGAGGACTTAAAACAGTGATACAGTAAATTTTAGAGGTTAGAACAGCATGCATACATACATGGAAACACGTACTGGGGAATTTCACTCACGCATTTCCATTGTCTTTATGCAGCCTCACATTCAGCAGCACAGTTGGTGCATTTTGTAACTTGTGGGTGTGGTGACAAATAGGTTGACACAAGATGTGTTTGGCATCTGTTCCTGTACTAATTTGACTAATTTAAATATGTGACTAATGACTACTAAATACTAAAATGACTCATTTAAATATGTGACTAATGAAGCTTTGGATAATCAATGCTTATCATATAGCTGGTTTTGAAAAATCTCCAGACACTCTTTGATGCAGTTCAGTTCCAGATGCTGTCAAAATCTCACGTCTGAGGTTTGTCAAGTAAAACTACCTTTCGGAGTCCTCAGACCAAAGTTAGTATTAATGTCAGATAGAAACGTGAGCTGGATGGGGTTATCTTTGAAATATTTGCATCTGGGGCCTTTTTGGAGTCTTTGTGTGGTGTGGTGAAGAGGCCTTTGAAAAGTGCTCTTTAATTAATGTGAATAGAGTCATCTCTAGCTGCTTCTGTGCTGCATGTGTGAGCCACCATCTCTCTAATCAATCTGAGCCCCATTTCCGTACGTTTTTCTCAAGAAATCAGGGGAAGAAATGAGAAATTAGTGCATAAAGAAGAGAAATAGTTCCTCCAGTGTTTCTTGTTTAACTGTGGTCCAGGCTGCCTGGGGTTTTTTGTTTTGGGGTCCCTGGATCCCTACCAGGCATTGTAGGAGCGGTTCAGAGCCACAAGGGATTGTGGGAAAGCCATGGAGCCAGTTAGAGACAACTTGTAGCTAAATGATGTGTGCTGAAGTGAAAATAAGATGACCTTTGAAGACTGGAACCATGGATAAAAATCACATGTTGCTTGTTTGTTAAAAACTGTTGATGTGATTGTTTCACTGCAGCAAATTCCTAGCCAGGTTGACATACATCTCTTGCTCACAGTGCAGGTGTGCAGCATGTGCAGCTGAGGTGGTGTGATGATATGGGTGTTGTTGGTTTAATCCCAGTTTACTGCTCTCAGTTGGCCTCTTGTGATACTGGAATGCCTTGACAAGAGGAGGAGGACGGGAGTATTATGGGGGGATGGGAGTTTGGCTGGAGATGTCTTTGCCTATATCTCTCTCACATTCATATGAACACACACAAGCACACACACACACTTGGATTGCCTGTGTGGTTAACTCTAGCTCAAGTTCATTGTGGATAAGTTCCGGGAGGTGGTGGTGGTGGGGGTAAGGAGGAGCAGTAATTAAAGAGCTTTGGGAGTGGGGCCCCTGTGCTCCGTTAGATGCATTTCACCCCTCTCTCCCCCCTCCACATAATCCCCACAGGAATAAACAAATTGGGCTTTTCAGCCTGCAAGCTGGGCCTGGGGGCTCCTGTAATGGGATAGACATGAGGTGTGTGCGTGCATGCGTGTATGTTGGACAGTGTGAATACAAGATATGAGAGAGTGAACATGTGTTTCTTGGTCAGTCGTGTGTGCGTGTGTGTATGTGTTTCACCACAAGTGCCATAAGTGGCTAATTGCTCCCAGCTCAGTGGTGAAGTGTGCAGATAGACAAAGAGGCCTCAGCTTCATTTACTTAATCCTTGGGCTTGGTATCCAAACCAGCCTACAATGGGATATCTCTTAAACACCTGAGCACCCTGTGTGTATTTGTGTGTTAATGAAAACTGATGCATGTGTAGTGCATGTTGGCTCCCTTGTTCAAATGAAAACCCCCTAACTGTTTGAACAACCTGCTTGTGCCATCAGTTTCATCGGTTCCATCAGTTCCATCAGTTCCATCAGTTCCATCAGTTCCAATCTGGTAAAACTGATGTTTTCACCACTCTTAGGACTCCATTGTTGTCGCCGCATCCCCAAATCTCATTAATTTAGCAGTGCAGACTCCTGTTTTATGTCTTTATTTGGTGTGAGATTACTTGGCACACATCTGCTTCCTCAATCAAACTATACTCTCTCTCTCTCCTTCCCTGCAACCGTTTGATTGTCTTCTGACAGTCTGATATATATTTCCCAAACTGAATCCTCAGCTGAAGCTAATCCAAATCTCATTGCAGCAGCGCAACACACCTGCAAATGTCGTAATCGGATCAGAAGCGCAGGAGCATGATGTCAGGCAAATGAAATGAAGGAGGGAGAGTGTAATCTAAATCCTCATCTCAAAGCTGAAATGTTCACGACATCACATGTCATCAAGTGAAAGACAGACAGACAACACACAGTTTTTTGTTAAGCTAATGCAACCTGTGTCTGTTTGCCATCAGCACCTTGATGTGTCCACAGCTGATCAATTCTGAAGTCTGTTTGTCTTTTTTTTGGTGGTGAGAAGGAGTTTAAATGGATTCAGCCCCTCTCGTCTTAATGAGCCTGAAGCACATCTCATTTCACTGGCTGCTGCACTTTAAAAAGAAAAGCCATCCTCTACTTCACCCATCTCCACTTTAGTCACTTCAGGCAACTTGAGAGGGCTCTGCCATGCAAAGCAGGCAATGATTTACTAAAAGGTCCTTTAATCATTACAGGTTTTATTTCTCTGGCCTGTCTGGAGGTCAGTATCATCAACTTCTTGGAGTTCTGTTTGTTGTCAGGTCGTTGACAGCAGAGACAGGAGAAGAGTCAACAAGATTAAGTCTTGTGGTCTGATGTAGCAGGTTGTTCATTAAAAACATCACTTGGAGTCATTTTATTTTGTAGCAGAATGTCGATGGCGACGCAGATGTTTTCTAAAAGGCGAGAAAAAAAACGAACATGACGTACCAGAAAAAAAGACAAACAGTGTTGAGGCTGACATCCTGCTGAAGCCTTCTGACACAAAGCCGCCTTTACTAAAATATCTCTGAAAAACCTTGTCAGAGAGGAAACGGCACCCGCTTTAAAAGAAAGAAAGCGAGTTTGTTTACGTCCTTATCCTCCTCTCCTCCCCTTCATCACCATCATCTGTGTTAAGCTCCTCCAGATGCTGTTACAGTGAATACATGATACTTGCTTTCACCACACACATCTGATCTTGTAGCTCATCATCAAGTCATGAAAAAAATTCCTTTTGCATCACATACATGCCTGCACCTCTTTACTGCCACACAGTTCTCCACTTCATTCATGTCATGCGCTCTACAAAGTAAGTAGGAAAAAACTGCACTGTGGGATGGAGAGGTTGGGCGGGAGAGGGGTGGAAGTAGAATAAAGCGAACAAGAGGCAGCTCTGATCCTTCTTTAATCAAAGTCTAGCATATTCTGTCAGTGGCGTTGAGTTTCTGTATGACTACCAGAGTTCCTTCTCCACATCTCTCTCTTCCACAGCACAGTGGTTTGTTACTTTCTCTGCATGTATCATCTTGTTTTTCTGCCTTTCATTTTATCTCTAAAGTGGGCCCCATCTGTTTTGTGTGAAGGTAAAGATCTTCAGATGCTGCAGCATGGAAGAGAAGCATGTCTGTGACAGGAGAGTTGGTTTTAGGTGCTGATTGAAACTGTAAAAGAATAAGAGAAAATCTAGAACATTACTTTTGGAAATCAGGTTGCTTCTTTAGTCCCTGAAATTTTAATGATGATGGTGTACATGTGGGAAGAAGCTGTAGTACTAAGCCTTTCAGTGGACTTCAGAGGGTGTTGCCGCACAAAGCAGACAATGATTTACTAAAAGACCTTTTAATCATTACAGGTTTTATTCATCTGCCATGTGGGGGTCGTTTTCTTTTTCTTTTTTT
>JAVQJX010031787.1:0-19657 GCA_036025115.1 Ambassis agassizii | reverse complement strand
AAATCTATCAGTTGAGACCAGAATGGCGTTTTGTACCAGGCTGTAAACATGTTTATTTATGCTGTGAAGTTGGTGATTTTAACATGGGAGTCTATGGGAAATTACTCTCTTTTGGAGCCAGCCCCTAGAGGCTGCGGGGTGAATTACATGTTTTAACACTTCAACATGGGCTTCAAGTCTGAGACCCGGATGTTACCGCTTGGCCTCAGCATAGAGTCAGTCAGCATGTCAGAGGCACAAAGATGTAGAGCAGCGGTCGGGCTGTTTGAGTGGTCTGATGCAGGCTCACACTGGCTGTCCATCCTCTCATTGTTTTCACAGAAAGTGCAGATACGCACTCCTACAAAGGCCAAAGGACAGAGGATCAGATTTCAGCCAAAGGAGGCTTAAATGGCACTATTTCCTCTCTGTAACAGTGCAGCACAATGGTAGGGACTGCTGACAGCCGGGGACAGAGTGAAGTTTGTCTCTGTGTCTGTAGACGAATAGATGTGTTCTCTCCACAAACAGCTGGAGGAAGCCTGAGAGCGGAGAACACCTGAAGCTCTCACACATCTCTTTGTGTAAAATTATTACTGTTAACATAGTTTCATTAACAATTCAGGCTGCGACTGCTTTAAATCACAATTACAAAGACAGCTACACAAGTGAGTCGTATTAAGTTAAATACCAATTAGCAGTATGTGCCGATGTTAATAGAGCTCTGACAATTAGCATTTTTATGTGCGTTTCACGGCATAAAAAGAAACAGAAGTCAGAGGCAGACTCTGAATGAGCTGCAAACTTCTGTAATGTAGAAGCTTTAAAAGGCTGCAGAGAACAAGAAGAGGACTTCCTGTCTGATGAAAAGAAGACAAAGAGGACCATCAGAAACAGACCACGGCAGATGGATGCTCCTCCCTGTGCCGTGGGGAAGGAGCTCCACCCAGTGCAGCATGTTACAGAGCCCTTCAAGCTGCACCATCCATACCAACACTGACCTGTTTGGCTCGTTCAGACGGAGGCAGGACAAAGTGTCTGCAGCAGACTGACTGATAACTGATAAAAGGACAGATGTCTCCTCAAAAACTTAAAAAACTTAAAGCCTTGGAGTGAAAGGTGTAGCCTACAGACATCAGTCACACTCAGTGAGCTTCATCTTCGTCAGTCAGTCCACCTCCAAACATATCACAACCTGAAAATGCACTGACTTGTTTCTGAGAGAAATTAGTGAATAACCAAAGCCTTTCAAATGCTCCACATCAATGACCCTTAAACTGCTGTAATATTTCTCTCTAAAGTGCTAAGAAAGCTCCAAAGGTTTCCACCTGTGTTTACCATTAGCTCAGCTGCAGCCACTGAAACCTATTACCTCTCAAAATGCTGCAAAATAGACCTCAACAGACTGTTACCCAAAACTCAAGCCTTTCAAACCACCGGTTGCCGGTTCATTGCCTCAGTGCCTTCCGGCAATTGAAAGAGCACAAAAAGATTTGATCAGCTCCTGGGAGTCGAACAACAGAGCAGCAGCAGTGAGGGTGAAAATGTGAGCGCGGCGCTATCAACTCATCAGGCCTTCTTATCTGCACACCGGCATCTTAAACAGCGAGCCCCATCATCTTCATCACATCTGTGCTTTCTGGCATGCGTTCATATTTTTAGAGCAGATGAGCTTTAAGCAGCCATGTCAGGAAAACTCTTTGAAAATGACATGAAGCTAAATTTGCCTCCTCTTCCTCCTCCTCCTCCTCCTCCTCCTCCTCGCCGCAGCCCGAGGCCAGAGGAAACACAAACAGGCTTTTCACTGCAGCTTTGAGACTGAAAATTTAAGCAGCAGAAAATAAGTCCTGATCTCGTTTGGGGGATTCAATCAAACGTGGTGACGTTTGCATTTCATTGTCAGAGTTCCAGATGGTGCTGTTGTGTCATAAAGACCTGAGACCTCACAGACCTCCAGAGGAGACACATTATGAACACAACAACAAACCAACACTAAAACAAATCTCTTCAGTCTGCTAGCATCTCAAGGCACTGCTATGTAGTGCGCTAGCTTCTACTAGCTTCTCTGTCACCAGTGGTTCTGTCAGCATGGTCCAATCAACATCTTGAGCTTTGAAAGTTAGCAAGTCAGCATGAGTGCAGATGATTGGAGTCTTTTTGGGGAAACCTTTTTGGGGACATTTTTTCAATAAAGGCTGGACGATGAGTTTGTGACCTTCTGAATCTTGTGAAATCAGGTTTCAGGGCTGCATTGTGACTCTGCAGATCCACAGTGTTCTTATTGCTGCACTCTCCGTCGCTCAGGAAGAAGATGAAGCACGCTGACAGTCATGAGGATGTGATGAAAGGACAGTAAAAAAAACAAACATCTGTGGTGACTGGTAAACAACAGTAAGAGCGATGCTCTGCACTCGGCGTCTTTTCTTCCTCTTCAGGTGTCTCCCCCTGACTCGATAATGATTGAAGAGTACAGATGCACTGAGGGAAAAGGTGAGATTAAACAGTGCCAACAAAGACTGATCGCCTGCATAGAAATGTCAGCACAAGTGATTTTCAGGAGAAATCACCGCAAAAAAGTGACTAATTCAAAAGGCAGGTTTCTGATGAAAAAGAGGCTTTCCGTCCCAGCTGACAAAAGACAGAGTGACAAAGAGCAGCACAATCTGTGAGGGAGGAAAAGAAAGACTTCTCTGTTTGGGAACTTTCTACGTATCATAATTTGGGGTCATTCTGACTTCAGAATGAGTCACACAGAGCTCATGTGCCTTTAAATAACACAGTGCTGCTGCACTGTAGCAAAGTGTTGAACCCCGGAGAACAAAGAAACTTCTATGAAAGTTGCTTAACTTGGTTTTAATATACAACAAACCCTGAGCTCTGTGCAGCAATATGCAAACGCAGCCGCTGCACAGGTCCCAGATGTTCCACAGTCCTTTTACCTGCAGCTGCACTTTCACTCTGTTTAATGAGTTCTCATATTTTCAGCTGAGGCTCAGTCTCCAGATGCTGGACAGTCAGCCTGTCAGCCTGCTGGTTAGCAGAACAAACTCACACCATCTCTGTGCAAAAAGTGCTTATCACCTCTGTGTTTATGCAGGGCTCCCATTGGAACGGCTTCAGATAAGTCACTCCACCAAAAAAATGACACTACTTAGCATTCAGAGGGCCAGCACCAGCAGATAAATCCGTCTTATCACTGGTCCGGGATGTAACAGAATTGAACTGTATTAAATTATTCTGCCTCTTTTTTTTCACCCTGAGAAAATATTAGCATTTTAGATAAATGACTGAAGCCAGCTTTTATCTCACTCTTTGGAAGTTATTATTTTATTCATTGCTCCTCTGTTTGGGGACAGAAATAAGCAAGGATAATGGAAGGTGTTTTATATTTCATCTGGAGGGTTGTATAACAACTTTATGACAAGGAGCTTTCCTTTCAGACAACCATCAGGCGCCAAAGTGCTAGAGGTCTTTAATCAAAATTTACTGGAGTGTCCGATTATATGAGCGTTTTTATTAATGCATTAGCCCAAAGATGAATGTCTTCACTCAGATGGAGCTCAGGGATGATAGAGTCACCCTGAGGAGTCAAAGCAAACACATCACTTCTGATACCCAGATGCAGTCCTGATCAGCCGCTTCAACGCAAAGACGGCGATTGATCCCTCATCTATTGATACGCTGCTTTTATCCTCCAGCTGTGTCATCTGGTTGAGCTTCACCACAACTAGCACATCAATGATTGGAGAGTATCATCCAAATTGTTTTCTTTTTTTCTTGACTCACCGTACAGAAGGAACCATTTTTTATTGACAAAAGCTAGCAGCCATCACATTATATATTGAATCCTCCTAAATGATACTGAATTAGCATGCTAACCAGCTAGCTGTGGAATGAAGAATCAGGGTTAAAGGTATTAAAGGTGTCCAAGAGAGAAACTATCCAACAACTAACCTGTATGATTAAAGCTAAGATGTGAACAAGCTAACTGTACAATGGTGCCTTATGTATGAATGAGATCACAGCTAGCATCTTTAACAAAATCATGCCTGAGTCTCATTTCACATGCTAACCAGTTAGCCACAGGCTTGTGTTGTCTATAGGAAAGACCTGAAAGTTTTCAACAGACCAGTTTGAGAGCTTGCAGCTCAAAGCTTGTCCATTTTGAATAAATCGACAAGCTTTCACAACGCCGTCCCCCTGTGACCTGCGCTGCGGCTTTATTGTTGGAGACTGAAGGACGTTTTTCAAAGGGTTTAATGGCGGTCGGTCAGACAGGATGCCGCTGACTTCCTGCCAAGTCTGCGCTCACTCCGTCCAACTGGACATTCTGCTCTTACATGATCCCAGATGATGTGATATAATTAAATAAACAGACCCAACCAAAACCAAAAACAAAACAAAAACACACACACAAACACACCACCCTGCGCGGCCCGCGGTAATGGCTCCGTAAACAGCCCACTATTCTAGCACGTAATGACCCATGAAGAAACCCCTCTGTGAGCCAGTAGCTAAATCTCACCGCCTTGCTTTTGGCCTGCTGGCGAAATGTGCTCTGACACTGACGGAGTGGGACAGGTGGCAGGGGCTGGAATGGATGCCGAGGCTGATTGATAAAGAGTCGCTCACTGCTGATGCTGCAGCTGTGAGGCAACCGGGGTCGTCCGAGCTCTTCCAGGTCACAAATCAGAGCGGCAGAGCTGAAATCTGCTGTCTGGGAGTTCATTTTCCATTCATGTGTTCTGTCTGATTACGAGTTGTACCAAAGGGCAGCATAATTGTGTTCCTGTAACTAATCGATCCATCACCATAATAAGGTGTTACTCACAGAAGCTGCTGATCTGCGTCAGGAGTAACATGAATCCTCCTAATATCAATCGCAGCCATGTCACCATAGCAACTCCACTTAGTATAGATCCATATATACATTTAAATACATTGAGGCACAGCTGCCATAAAAAGTAATCAACAAGGACCAAACATGTTGGAGATATCGTTGGTAGCAACCTTATCTCCATAGCAACCGTATCCATTGTGCATCCACCCATGATGAACTGTACAGCCAGACCAGCCAGGACACCACTGATGCTCACATTCAGCCACACTGTCACAAACATTACAAGTGCATGCATTGGGTGTAGTAAATTACAGAAACATTTACCACAAAATTAATTTGTAGCAGCCTTATCCCCATGGCAACCGTATCCAGGGTGCACCTTAAACCAGGTTAATTTATATGTCCAGTCACTCTGGCGTCATGGTCAGATGCACAGAACCTTCTGCAGAGTGATAAGGCTGCCAGGTGAAACACAGAAAACAAGCTGCTATACAGAGTTATCAGGGGGACCAAAACACGTTCTGCACCAGGCTGTAAACACATTTATTTCTTCTGTCCAGTTGGACATGTCAACATGGATGTCTGTGGAGACTGAGCAGCCAACCAGAGAACTGAAATGCATGAGGTTAGCTTTGGTAGCACTACAGCTAAAGCTTGATTCATGCTGAATGTAAGCATCAATCTGTGTGGTCAGAGTTTAGATGCGCCCTCAAGTGGACACTGTATGAACTGCACTTTGTGGGGTGCAGAGGCTCCTGTCTGCGACTGATTGAGATTCAGCTTTTGCTTTGTGTAATTGAATTGATTGAGCCTGGACTAGATTTTCATCAGTACCAAGGTGGCTAATTTGTAAACACAATTGTTGCCAACATGAGTGATTAAAAACCAGCGACTGGTTTTCTGCTTTCGGCTGATACCATGCTGGACATGAATCAAAACTTACTCTCTATTCCTGAATAAATTTAAGTTCAGTGGTGCCAGAAAATCAGCAAAAGCCACACTTCAAAGACAGACCAGCACCGACTCCCTGACCTCCGCCTCCTCCAGCTCATTTCCTCTCCACAGTTCTTGTTACCTGATACACAGCAAGCTCTCATTGCTATGGCGACGGCTGAGGTTCTGTGAGCAGATGACCATCCGTGGGTCATCTTATCAGCCCATCTGTCCATCACTGGGACTAAAATTAACTTGATGCTGAGGTGAGAAACCCAGAGTGTCTCATGTTCTGACAGCAGACAGTGTGAACAGCAATGTGTTAATGAATTGTTTGTGCTTCTGATATCCAGACAGGACTAATTCTGATGTGGACATGACCATACATCATGCACAGTGCATGGCATCTAACAGGGAGGGAGAGGTCAAGGATGGTGCTGGCATTTTACCTGCTAAAGGGGAACACGCACTGTAACGGCACTTGAGGAGATATTAAACTGCCAGCCAGGCCCCACACACACACACACACACACACACACACACACACACACACACACACACACACACACACACACACACATTTATCAAAGTGTTGCTCATCTCATAGACACAGAAAATGTCACAGATTGTCATCTTTCATTTTTATGGCTCTTACCTTGCTGAGAGGAGACTTTGGTGACTGGTGGAAAGTAAAGAAGTCGTTGAAAGAGAAAGAAAAGGGGAAAGTCAATTAAGATTTTATGAGTGCAATCGTATAGGAGTATATGATTGAGAACACTTCAGCAGATGCTGCACGAGACGGCTGCAGGAGATCTGCCAAGCCACTTACTCTCAAAATGAGACGCCGCTTTCTTTCCGTTTCCATTCTTCACGCGTCCCGTCCCCCCTTTTTCAGAAGACAGACAGAGAATATGAGTTTGAATGCAAAGAAAAATACGGCCTGCGGCTTTTTTTTTTCTTTGATAAAACAATCATTCCCATCTGTATCTGTCTAATAACATGGTGTGTTAATTTGCTGCCATTTAGACTGAACCTGGCTCCTTTCTAACGCGGTTAGCAGACAGGCAAAGGATTGCCTTTCAACGTGCTTCAATATATTTCCTCAAACTGTTATTTTCAGTCAAGAAGCGTGTGCCTCTTTTATTTTTTTTTCCCCTGTGGGGGCTAATCTCAGTGCCAGCTGGTCACAGTCATGTAGAAAATGCAGAATACAGAGATGGACAGGAGAAGAGTGAGCATTAAGAGAAGGGCTGCTCGGAGGCTAAATGAGAAAAATGAAGTGCTGGAAAAAAGAGAGAGAGAGAGAGAGCAAAAGAGGTCTTTGGCTGCTCTGTGACCCAACACAGTCGATTAAAAGCACAGTGAAGCAACAGCTACGGCCTCTGTTCAGATAAATACAATAAATAAAACACAACACTAAAAGGCCTGAGCTGAAGAACGCTGCTCTTGTTACTCACTTAAGGTTTATTTTAGCCCTGCGATCCGGGCCCACAGGGAACGATTACAAACACTGATACAACTCTGTGTATGAACTGTGAAATACGTTTCAGGACGGAGCCCCCCCCCACCCCTCAGCTTTCGTCCAGTCCCTGCTAAAATAACTCACAGGTGGGCCACCCTGTGGACTTAGGATCTGCTCTGGGCCAGCGTTAAAGCCCCCCCAGGCTTAAGCTGTCAGTCATGAAGAGAGAACATAACAGCAGTGTCCGTTTTTCCATTGACAGCTATGAATTTCTGAACTGTTTAATACATCTTTGGAAGACAAAATCAGATATCAGTTTCAGAAAGAAGAAAAGATTGAATATCAGGGGGAAAAAAAGCAGGAAAGCGTGCTGACGGGTTCACCCTTGGACAAATCAAGCAGTCCCATGATGGTGACGCAAGCGCCGGCTATAAATACTACAATGATAGGTCATCAAATATCGCTGCTTTCACAACAAATCATGGCCGTGTCAGTCGTGTGCTCAGGGTGGAGAAAAAAATCAATTTCATAGCCCAAAAGCGTGCAACAAGGCCTCACTCCCGCGCCAGCTGTTTTTTTTTTTTTTGTGGGGCTCCGGGGCCGCTCTGGTCAGACCTGTAATTTCTGAAACAGTCATCCAGCTGCCTACTTCTTCCTGTGTCAACTTTTAGCAGCGGGTAATGCCTGCAGGCCGCGAGACCCGACCAAAGTGGCATGTGGGCCAAAACCGGCCAGCGTTTGTGTTAAATGTTCCTCCCAAAAAAACAACAGCGTGCACTTATATTGTGTCTGTGGTGATTGGGACAGCTGAAAGGCTTCTATACAGTATGCTGCAGACTTTTTGCAATACCGTCTCTCTTCACTCGCTGCCCGACCAGCAGCTCCCTCTTCTCCAGAATGAGCTGAACAATGGCTTTCCTCTGTGTGTTGACCTGTTAAAAGAAAAACCACACCATTAACAAATGTCCAGTTAGTTTCTTATGACCTCTTTTTTTTTTTTTCTTCATTTCTAGCAACTGAACGCCACAAAACCACAGACGGCCTCTTCCAGCCAGCCGGCCACATAAGCAGGCTCGTCTTTTCCAGCATCCTGCCCTTTGCTGCCATGCTAGCTTTAGATCTACCACTTCCTCACAGACTGGTTGCGACACCTAATGCGTGTTTTTGCTGCTTTACATTCCTCACATGTCTTTAAAAATGAATTTAGTCAAGCAAGCAAAGTTTTAAATCTTTGGCCGGGGGCCCGCAGAGTGACCGAACGAGGCCTGTGTGTGTGTGGAGTAAGAGGAGAAGGAGTTGTTCAGGGTGGTGGTGGTGGTGAAGGAGAGGGTGTGTGTGTGTGTGTGTGTGTTTAAATTTACTGCTACTGTGGAAATGGAGGATTGCACTTTGCTGTGCAGACGCTCGCTCGCTGGCTCTCATCAGGAGCTGGCAAACGGTCAAATGGACCGAACGGGGGCCCCTCGGGAAAGACTCCAGCGTCAACACTCCACGTGTCCAACTTTTAGTGTGTGCAGGTTTGTCAACATGACACACAGCCAACCTGTCCTCCTGATCTAAAATCCAGTGGCTTTGTAAAAAAAAAAAAAAAAAAGTAGAAGAATTTCCATCAGCTCCTTTTGGCTCTTATTAGGAAAACTAACTGGCTTAGTGATGCAACATTTGCTGCAAGTGCAAAGAAAAAAAAAAGATTGCTGCATTTTTTTAGCTGCAGGTTTAACTCATCCTGACTTGTGCAGCAGACACAGACTGCAAATGATTTACACTTGCTGCACTTTATCTTCCAGCCTCAGCGCAGTGTGTGTGTGTGTGTGTGTGTGTGCAGTCAGTGGGGGTATGGAGTGCTCATGCGCCAAAATAGTTGAGACTTTCCAGTAAATTGAGATAAAACTGGAGTACAACTGGCACCAGAGTAATTAAACATGGCGGGGGGTGGACACACACACACACACACACGCAAAACAAAATGAGCTGCAACACCGCAAAACTTTTGTGTAATTAAAGAGAAACAGTGCGCACAAAAGGGGGGGATTTGTCCATTTACCCCCTGCAAAGATTCCCGTAACCGCAGCCACAAAAGAAGTTACATAACTTGAAGTAAATATTATTGTTGGTGCAAATACGCGTGTTGTTTAATAAAAGAAAGTATGACACAAACCTGCTCGAGTCGGTCCTGCAGGATCTTAAAGGACTGAGACAGGTCGCGCGTCTGTCGCCAAGTCCACGCCGTGAACAGCGCGCTGCACGCGGCCAGAGACACGGCCACCAGGGCCAGAGAAGCCCAGACGACCCGCAGTTTGCGCACTCGTCTCCTCTGCAGAATCCGATGCATATTTGGTGCAGGCTGCGCTGCTACTCACCGCCTCAGACCATCCGAAAGCCGCAACTTTAACTCCATTCCTGCAGAGCATGAAGTTCCTCCAAATCCATTTTTTTTTGTTGTTTAAGGCGAGAGGTCAGCGTGAAACTTAAACCCGCTGCTGCGTAGAAGCTTGGATTTATCTGTCAGATGAGTTTAAAGCAACAAAACATCCGCTCCTTTGTCCAAACTGATCACCATCCTCACTGTGTGCAGGTCGTCTCCAAATACAAGAACAACTGTGCGACTGGCGCACATCAGCTGTTGCATCCTTCTCCTTGTGATTCGTTGACTCAGCTCTCTTGTCTTCCCTTTAAAACAGCGTGCTGGGGGGTCAGTCTATTAAACAGACAGACTGAACACGCGCGCGCATACTTGAGCTGAACTTGTGCGTGCGCCCTCAGTGAGCTGCGGTGTTGTGACACCAGCTTGCAATGCGCTGTGAAAAGCAGGAGAGAAGTGAGCCTGTCAAATCACTTCCATCAACTCGCATGCTTTAAGAAATATGTGCCATTCATGTGTGCCGCAGTACCGCCTGTGACCACACGGTGACACTGCAGGCAAAGGAAAGTTCCTCCCGACCCATCAACAGGTGAGCAGTTCACAGCGAGGCGCTGAAAGGTGATTATAAAACAGGTCTTTAACATTACAATTCATATTAACCTTCATTCTGTGTTTACTTGCAGTTTTCTCCCCTTTCTTGTCTCCATCAAGGAGGCGCACGTGCAGTCAAGTTGTGAGTACATCCTATGGAAATGATTTTTGTCTCTCTCTCTCTTTGTGTTATTTGTACATATTCCTCATTTGAATTCACATCTGTCACGTTTCTGCAGGTAGGCAAACAAATTAGATCAAGCAAATCTGATGGGATACATGCCAGAAAAAAAGTCAGAGATGAATGTTCAACAATATTAAACAGCTCAGGTACTAAGTGGTTACTTTTCTGCTTCGTTTGCCTCCTCATGTCAGCGAATCATCTCTTTCTCTGCATCCTCTCACTCGTCTCTTAGCACATCCATGTATCTCCACTTTGACCTTCTTCTTCACCTCCATCCTTCTACCACCATCCCTCCTCTGCACATGTCCAAACCACCAGACTGTAGAAATAATGGACAAAGCTTCTGTTTCTGTATGCTCCGGCCCCCTAGAGGCTGCAGGAGGAACTACACGTTTTAACACTTATTGGCTTCATGTCTGAACCCCAGAGTCTGATGGTCCAAACCATCTCAGTCTGAGCTTTTGTCCCCAAACCTGACCTGTCCCTCTGATGTGCTTGTTCTTAAAGGGGACCTCGACATCTTCATCTCTGCTTCCTCCCACTCTTCCTCACTGCTACAGCCTCTAAACAGCATAGCATCCTTTCCTTCATGTCTGCATACTGTGGATCCAGTGCTGTTCTATACCTTGGTTTAAAGGGACAGGTGGTGTTAGTGTGACCCCTACAGGTCACATGTATTACTGTAGTAAGTAGAAAAACTGTCAACGCGTCACTTTAAGCTGAGATTTTATTAACATGTACACAGACAGACTTCATGTTTGTGACAGCAGGAGGTCTATGACACTTATACACATTCTGACTCATGCTTATTTGTGTGCTTTTATTTTTCTATTGACAGCAAATAGCAAAATTATGATGTCAAATATTTGGCTGATGTTGTACGACATTAACGTCAGAGAGTGGATTTAATGTGACTCGAGGGATTTTATTCCCATGAAGCCCTTAAAAACTCAGAGGATGAAGTCTGACATGTTCCTGCAAAGTTTACTTTGGATTCTCTTTTATTGGACGATGGACACACTGAGACATACACAACACTGAGGTCCCTCTAAAACACATCTACATGGTCGTCTACACATCCAGCACAATAGTCTGAGGAATCCATGTTGGTTATGAAATGTATTGTTTTATAGCTCTCTGATGCACAAAACTGAGGATATAAATATCTCTTTATAGTCCCTATTGATTTTTGGGGTCGTGCACAATGACAGGACATTAAATGAGTTGGAAAATTTTGCACATGAAAGCAAAAATACATGAATTAGAGGTCTCTAAATACGATAAAATAAATAAATAAACACTGCACATTCCTCTGTGAATTATCTTGTAAACAACGCATGAAGAAAAATGTAAATTGCAAAAGAAGGGTCAGTGGTTTTTACTTGTTTAGAGAGAAAGAAAACAAACTAAATATAACCCACAACTCAGCCTGTTTTCAATCAATTTTCTTTGGAAATGATACAAAAGGCTCTGCATAAAAACTATATGCTTGAATATAAAACAGAAGTGCAGAGCAGAATTGTGCCACTTTGATTTTAGTGGGACAGGTTCAAAGACGTGAGCTGAGCCCCGTCCAACATCTTTTATTCTTCAATTTCCAGCAGATGGATTGTGTCTGATTGATTCTAGGCTTCATCGTTTCTCTAAAATCTGGCTGCACAGACGGAGGTTTTTGGGTTTTAGGTCGACTCATTTAGAGCACAGTTTCACCACGAGAACTCTGTGTGTGTGTGTGTGTGTGCGCAAAGATTCAAAAAGGAAGAAAACACAGTCACAACAGTTTCACAGCGCTCTTCATCAGGAAGACGAGGGCAGATAGGACTCACTATTACTGTAAGGTTTCTGCTGTTTATACTTTACTTTGTAATGCATATTCTTTTGTGCAAAGAAATGTTTAGTTTCTCACCTAAATCTCACTAAATACACACACAGGTCACACTTTTTGTACTAGCCTCTAATGTTATCACACTGTAGGCGGGTTTATCTGATGAATTTATCACTAAAAGTTCAACGGAAAAACACAAAAACACAGATTTCAGTGCTTCGTTAATGTACTAGCTAAATGTATTGCTTAGGCCCCGTTCCAATACTTGAAGCTGCATCCATGACTCAACCAATAACCATTTGATAAATGCCTGCCCTGACTGATTGTCTAAAACCGTATATTTTTGTGTTTGCTATAGTGACGTTACATCATTATTGTGCTATTTTTTAAAACATCGTAAACCAAACTAGCTAACTATATTGTTCTATATAGCCACAAGTTAGCTAGCATTAGATAACTACAGTGACCTAATAGTTTGAGAAATTGGCAACTAAACAGATTCTACGATAGCTTTGATGCTAACAAGGAGGAGCAGGGCTTAGCAAGTTGTTTTAAGATCCTCAAGTTTTGGAAAAGTGGCCGCTGAGTTCGGTGTTCTGTCCCTGCACTGTGTTGGTTGACCTCATGTTTTTGCAAAGGTCATGAGGTCATACGCCCGGTTGTTGGCTTTAAGGCTGGGCCAGGTGCTCCAGCGCCTCCCCCTCACAGCGCATGCAGTGGTAGCCCATGGTAGTCGTGACATCGTAGCAGCCCTGACTGAGGTAAAAGTCTACAGAGGGTTTGTTCCAGTTCAGGACGGTGAAGTTGATTTGGTTGCAGCCGGCGGCCATGCCCAGCTACGAGTAGAAATTAAAAATCAATACACATAAGAGATCTACTGTATATGGAGGGGCTTTGTTTTGATACTCACTTGTGCTACTTTGCTCATCAGCGCTTTACCAATACCCTTCCCTGAAAGACAAGTGGCACAAGTAATGTCAGACTTCCTCCACAGTTTATTTGATATTTACAGTAACATTCATGTCTTGTCTTGTACCTCTGAACTCGGGCATCACATACAAGTCCTCCATAAAAACAGCTCTGCCCGTCCACGAGCTGTAGGAGTAGAAGTACATCGCGTAGCCTATCTTGGTGTGGCCTGAAAGTAAAAGGAGGGAGCTTCATGATTGTGTTCAATAAGAGGAGAGGCGGCGGCGCACAGAGGACGGTGGTGACTGTACGGAAAAAGGCCGGCGTCATGGAAGGAGCAGCTGGGCAGCAGAGCGTATGTCACTGACCTCGACCTCATTACTGTATTCTGAGGAGAAGCGGCGCGTTAGCCTCGTTATGTAAGAGGTGTGTGAGAGAGAGGCCACATGTGCAGTGTGCTGCTTACATCAGGAAACACAGCTCATTAATATGGGCTGATGACAATGAGGCTACTGTTTCACATTAATATTACAGCAACTATTTTAGCTCATCAACACACTGTAGCGTTTTGATGTTAATGAGGTCTCAGAGGAAGAAAACAGCATGAATGAAATGATGTTGCTCCATATCACAGCATAAAAGCTTAAAGTAAAATGAACAACAATATCTGCACAAGAAGGCAGACAGTGTTAGCTAGTGAATATAGTGGCGTAATTAGCTGCTAATAAGCTAAACTCCCCAAAGGAGATTGGTGGAGACCAAAGCAATGCTGAAGGAACACAAAGCAGACTATATAAAAGAGCTTTAAATTAAATGAAAATGAAAAACGATCGTCTGTTGAAGCTTATCCAAGCAGCTTCTTCAGTTCTAAAATGGTTTGGTGAGGAAACAGATATTTATGTGGTATAGAATAACTTAGAATATGTGGTAGAATAACTTACATAAAAGATCTAAGAGTCTTTTGATACTTAGCCTGTTTTTCAGTGCTAGGTGTGTCTAATGACTGTGAAACTGAAGGGGGCGCTGTGCTGGACGCTGTGATCATGTGATCTGGAGTGAAACTTTCTGGGAATGGAGGGCAGCACAGAGCTGTAAGTGGAAGAAAGCTGATGTCTGAGTCCACCACCTCTGTTAAGGGCAGGTTTTTCCAGTTTAACATAGATGCTTCTTTGGCTCCTCTCATACCACCTGTCCTCCCTGTCTAAAATTGTTGTCCTCAAAGGAGTGGCCCTTCAGCAATGTGCAGGTGAACAGTCTGAACTTGTCCTGTGGAGGTGCTTCGTTTCCCCTATGTACAGATCAGTCACTATAGTGAAATACTTAGCTGCTAACTGAGGCTAGAGGAGACCTGGATTTAATTTCATCTGGTGACCTCATACATGATTTCAAAATGATACTAATGCTGCTCAGTATCAAAATATAAAGATCTTCTTAAATAACCTGTTTTTGTTTACTTTCTCCTACATCAGCCTACAGCAGGCGGATAACATTAGCTAGTGAACATAGTGGTGGATATTTGCCTAAACTGTTTGGATGAGACTCATCAGAGTTAAAGGAGGAGGACTAGTTGAACTAGTTTCATTACGTGAACCCTCCTGTGAGGCACAACACCTGAAAGGAGGTGATAAAAGCTACGATGATAATGTGAGTTATATTCTTGAGCACAATTTTCTGCAAAATCACAAGAAAAATGTGCAGTGAAAGGTTTCACAAGTGCTGATAGTCTGAAGATAAAGAAAAGTAAAATAGACGTTTGGACGTTTTATCATTTTTTTGTTAAGAGAACAAACAGCACAGCCATTAATCATACTGTCATAGAACCTTCTGCTCAATGTATTACAGGATTTTATCCACAGATACTATAGACCAAATTATACAAAAGATATCACAAAAAATAAAAACAAAAACAAATCAGACCTTCTTTGGTTCTGTGCTGTTCCGGCACCTCAGCGATGATCCCGTGAAAGAACGGGTTCTTGGAGAAGCCGTCTTGCTCCAAATCTGTGATTAAAACAACAACAGAGAAACTTAAATGAAGCAGACTGATGAAAATTCATCTGAAATTTAAGTTGTTTTATGTTTTATAATCTTTTTAGATAAAGATTTAGTTAGATAAATGTTGTTTGACAGATTGCAGCAGTCTTTCTGTTACATCAAGTCATAATTCATTAATATTAATTTACCTTTAATTATAACCTTAAGGTTATAGTTATACGTAACATTGTGTAAATAATCCAACACATATTTAATAACTTCCATGCCTGTCCTTTTGTAAATACATTTATCTCCCACCTGCCATAAAACAGAAGAAAGAGAGGGCGCGCTTACTAGCTAGCTGCTTGCATGTGTGCGGCTACTGCACCAAAGTGAATTTCAGAGAATAATAGTTCACTTTTAAAAAAGATAACTTGGTATTATACAGTATGTCATTTTGGTGTCCATATAACATTGAGATATTGTGAAATATGATATAGCAGTTTTAAAACTGATAACAATCCTTAGATTTTATCTGTTGTTTTTTTGTGTGTAATTAGACACAGTACCTCTCTGAGTGATTTTCACATGCTCTGCCACTTTCTCATATTCAGCCAGTTCCTGTGGAAATTAAATCATCATTTAAGAAGCAGCCTGTGATCACATCAAACGCTGACACAAACAGACCCGTGCCCGTCACAGTGCAGCCCATACAGTAATAATAGCTTTAAAAAACAATCTAATAACAACAACAACAACACGGTGTTTATGAATAGACCACTGACGTCATCACTCTCTTCCGAGTCATTCAGCGCGCACGTGTCTGCTCACCATGATCATCCGCGAGATGTCCTTGCAGTCCTCCACGTTGGCTGCCCGGATAGAGAAGTCCATGTCGGTGACCGTGGTGATGCTCACAGTGCCGCGGTGCTGCTGGTAACGTGTGTGTGTGTCTCTCTGTATGCGTGTGTGTGTGCAGGGTTGTGTAATTAGGACTGGGAGGACCAAGGAGAACAGCTATGGAGCTCAGAGATGCACTACATCCTCCCAGAAGAGGCAGACACGGAGCGGAGAGCGCCCTCCTCCAGGAAGGAGGCGACAGGAGGAAGCAGCACCTCATGAGACCCGAACGGTGAACTGAGACATGAAAACTCCTGTATTACTGTATAACTACACGATTTACTGACAAACTGGATGATCTGTCTCCTGCAGTGGCCTAACTCATCCTCTAGGGAGTATAAAAACTTAGTGTAAAAACACATAGACCACCCAAAAGAATCACCTTTCTAGGAGCTCAGATTGTGTTTTTGTTCAGAAAAAGTTTTTTTTTTTTTGCACCACAGCTAATCATCTGTTTCCACATAAATCTATGCTCTGCATCCTGTTTTCTCACCCCAGCTAACATCATGCCCTGCCTGCCTCATCTTCAGTAGTCCAATGTCTGCCTGCACCGTCTACTCAACAACACTGGTGGTGGGCCTCGACTGATTGGGTATGGATGAGGCACAAACGTTTCCAGGGGGGCCCAAAAAAGTGACGGACATGACTGAAACATCATAATAATAAACAAACAAAAATATTATATTGGGACCATGATATTAAAATAAACTTAATTAATAACTAACAAGCAAGCCTGGTCCGTCACTTTTTTGGGTCCCCTAGGAAACTGCTTTTTTCACAGCAATGTGTTGAGCTCTGTCAGCCACCTTATGCATTTTTTTTTGTGGTCTGTAATAATCCTACCTGCCTCTAGGTGGCGTTATAAGAGTGTTTTGCCTCTGAGCTTTTTTGTATAGCCACTCAGCTGTCCATCTAAACTAGGATCATTTTACATTTTACATATTTTAATTTATATCTCTGCCCACAGACTGAGAAGGATATAACACTGGCCTCTGTGTGGGTATAAAGTTGTGTTACCATGAGATTCAAATAGCTTTTTTTATTCATTAAAACTAAAAAAAAGGGAAGGTTATATTTGGTTCATATGACGCACACTGAGGACATGTCATCAAAGTGTGAAGTCCACCGCCAGAAATAAGGATGATCTCACAGTTTTAATCCCTGACAAGTCGAGTGTGAGCTTAGAGGAAGTGAGATCACACACAAAAATGAGGAATAAAGAACATCAGAATGAAAGTGACAAAAATATGTACACAAATAACAACTTATGAACATTCCCCCGGCTGAAAAAAAAATACTTCATGCATTACCTCATTGTGTCACCAGCTGCTAAATAATGAGCTTCATGTCAATAAACTCAAATTCAGATCTTAATATTGCAAGTCTAGATTTAAGCTCAAACAAACACGGGAGAGAGCCTGGAGGACGTGTCCCACATTTGGGACTGCCGGTCACCTTCACCACACAGGAGGCCACTGAAAACATCCACCACCTGATCTTGACAAATTGTGGGTTCATTGGCAAAGAGCAGGTTTTTTTTTTTTTCCTGGAACGTGTGGACACATCAAACTACATGTAAACAAGCTGACAGCTGGAGCCATTATTGAAGTTTTTCCTACAACATTTCGAAACCCTGCATGAGACTTGTGTCCAATATGGACATTGGTCTCTAAGCTCCTGATCCCCATGCTCTGTTTTCTGGCTGGAAAAGTGTCACTTATTACTGCAGCTGACGAAGGAAGAAGATCAACAAGATTCATTAAGAGCCTGCACAGCCCACATGTCCACACTGGTGATGGCTGAATGAGGATTTGAACTCGCTTAGCGACCCGCCCTATTTACATAACACGTCTGCATGGTGGACATCAGACAACCACAAGATGAAGAAGGCGACACTATGGGCTGCTTTCAGAGAACGTATCAATCTGTTTTTGAAGACGATAATAAGAAGCACCTGACTCTGTTTCACATGATGTCAAAGCCGCAGACGCTTCACTTAAACAGTAGTTTAATGATTGTCAGTGAAGCCAGACAGCAGCTCTGTAACTACAGCTGGTTTATCCATCCATAAAATCTGCTTTGAACTAATTATTATCAAAAGATTCAGCAGTTCTCACACTAATCTGCTCCACTTCACTTTCTTCTTATATTTATGTGTCGCTTTAATGCACAAGTTACAGTATAAATAGGCGACTGAGGTAGCTTGGGGCTAAAAATAAATTTTGTGAGAGTGTATGTCTTTCTGCAGAGCACAGGGTGGGGAGGAAATGAGCAGAGAAAGGGGGGATTTTTGCTGGGCTTGGTAGAAAGCTTTCTCCTGAAGAAAAAAAAATAAAATAAGGCAGCCTGTGTGTGTGTCTATTAATAGCTCCAGCAGGACGGTGTGGCTCTTTAAGAACTGACTAACAGCTCCTTTCATACAACGCAAGCAGAGAGAGCAGAGCGTTGCCACCGTTTTTCATCAGCGTTGCCTCTCTGACGTGCATGAGACGACCCTGGCAGCTTTTACAGATGTATTTGAGGGCTCTCAGCTAGAAACATTGTAGACTGTATTAGTCAGAATGTGAGTAAGAAAGCAAAAGGCCTCACACACGTCTGACAAATGCTACAAAACCCTGAGAGAGAAAACGATGTCTGGCGTCAGAGAAGTTTTTATAGATTTGATAGATTTTCATTGTTTTAGTCATGTTCTGACGTGTCTGACAGAAAATGAGCGAACCTGACAGCGTCATAGTAGTTCAACATAGTAACATATTGAAATGCGGCTCGAACAGAGCTCTAAGGTTTATAAAATCTACATATTCTTGCCAAAAACAAAAACACACTTTAGCCAGTGTCACATTAGCTTAGCATAGCATGGCAGCAAAGTTACAAAAATCCTCCTTCCTGCTCACCCAAAGATCACTTGTCATTTGGTAAATCCAGATATGACTTTTTCTTATTTTGGATGTGTCCAAGCTAACTTGCTACATTTTCATGCTAAGCTAACTGCTTGCCCCAGCTTCATCACAATAAACACAAAAAGCAAAGGTCCATACAAGTAATGTAATACTTCCAGGCAGTTGAAACAACCATGTTCAGCTCCACATGTCATATGTCTTCGGGGGTAAAGTCATCCCAGTGTATGTAGCATTCATGAACTAAAATAAAGCAACAGGGGAGACAGTCTGAAGCAGGGTTAGCATTATCATCCACCTCTACAACCTCCTAATGTGGACTTTTGGTGATTGTCAACCAAATATGGCTTTTATTTGTGAGGATGTGTTGATTAGGTGAAGCACACTGAACTGAAACCAGAGCTGAAGTGAGTTTGGGTTCATATTTTTAGACACGTGTTTGGCAGAGGACATAACTGGAAGTGACAGCGACGGTTTAGTACAAAATACAATGGTCATACACAGCATAAGGTCTGTCATGCTGACCGCTGAGGTATAATTCCAAGGTTGGGTCACTTTTATTCAGAACTGTTACACAAGAGTGACATTATTCACACCTCTGAATACAGTATGAAATTAGGGAATTCTGTGCTCCAACTTTAAAAGGTCAATTTGGAGAAAGAAAAAACCCTCAGCAGTCTGTGTGCGTCATTGAAACAAACCAACCAGTGCTGTTTTTTAATGAATAATCTAATAAGCAACTGAGCATAGAAAACGAAGATCTTATGTAACAAACCAATGTTTACAGCCTTTATGCTAAGC